>AUXJ01001379.1:0-23865 GCA_000482205.1 Herpetomonas muscarum
CAACAACAAGAACCACACGCGTTACGGAGGTTTAACTGTGACCAAATGAGGGTCTTTTCGCTGATACTCTGTTGCTAGTGGTGCGATGTCGCATGAATGACGGGGTCTGCATAGATACCGATGTGACTGTCCGGGTGAGCGATTCGCTGCCTACTGAATAGGGGATTGTGTTAGACGCAGAGGTAATGCGCCACGTAGTGACAGGTCTTCGTCAGTTCCCACACACCACACGCCCCCTGAAGAGTGTGGAATCGCATTTGTGTTGGTGCTCATGTCCTACAGGGAAAGCTAATCATTGTGTGAAATCAATCCCTCTCTTTCGGTCTGAATGCCCTCCTCTACCTTTTTCCAATTACTAGATCCTGAAGCGAAGCACACGCAAAGGACGAATAGCTGGTGTGATTATTATTATCTTTTAAACCTGCGTTTTTCTGTTGACAGTAAAGAAAACAAAAGAAACACACCTCAACGGTTGTTTCGAAGAGCCAACCATAGATTATCTGCATACATCTCGTGGGGGTGGTTGTACGTATACCCAAGTCCTAGCAGAACCATTCTCCCGTCCTTCCTTTCATATATATTATCCTATCTGTTCACTTAATACATACTTGTTGTTCGCCTCAGTTCGGCTTCTCTCCTGATTAGACACCGTCCATCCGTGCACGTTCTCTCACCTGCAGCTCGACAGCATGGAGATCCGCGGAGCAGCTGTTGGAAAGGGACCGTCGGCCGGGAGGGTTGCCTCGCAGGCGACGACGTCGAAAGGTGCGTCCGCTGATGCGAAGCGTAGGCCGGGGGATGTATCCGGCGCTCGCGCGGTGATTGCGCCACGGTCCCACCCCGTCTCACGCCACACTGACGCCGCCCGCGGCACAGTGTCGGTTGCGTCGGCGCCGGTGCTGCCACCACGCCAGTCGTACGTGGAGGCCTCCCTTGTCGAGAACCTGAAGAAGCAGATTGCGTGTCTGGAAGCGCAGGTGGTGGTGCTTAAGAGGACACAGACAGCCACCCGCAAGGCTTCCACGCCCCGCGCGGTGACCAGCCCTCCTCCAGCGGCAGCTGCAGGGGCAACCGAGGGAGTGGTGGTGAAGTCTGTGAACCCCGTCATCGCCCCCGAGCCCTCGTTAGCAGGCGGCCCCGGGGGTGCGGTTGGACTTGCTGGTGTCCCAGAGCCGTACCAGGCGGAGATGGTGGCGCTCCAGCTGAACCTAGAGCAGGCGATGGACACGTGCGACGCGCTGCGTGCCCAGCTCATGCACGTCGACAAGGAAAAGCACGTCATGGCTGAGGAGATTGCTGAGCTTCGCGGGGCATTGCGTGCTGCGGAACAGGAGAAGAAGGTGGTCGCGGCAGAGAAGGCGGCCGCGATGCGGGCCCTTGTCGACGAGCAGGCGGGTCGCCGAATGTTGGAGGAGCAGCTGGTCCATGCGTCGTCGGGGACCAACAAGACGCCCGAGCTGCTGGATGTGGTGCACCAGAAGGACTTCTTCAAGGTCCAGGTCGATCGTCTGAAGGTGCAGGAAGGTCTGCTGACTGCGAAGCTCGGTGCCGTCCAGGCCGCGCTGGAAGCTGAGCACGAGGCAAGCGCCGGGCTGGAGACGCAGCTGTGCGAGGCGCTCGACCGGGTCGAGGAGTTGGAGGCGAATGGGGAAAGGCTGAGCGCCTTTTACACGCGGCTCGGCGGCCGCTTCATCACGACAGCCGCGCTGCTGCGGAAGGTGCTTGAGGCAGCACGCCAGAGCTCCGACGCTGGCACGAAGGCCGTTTACGCGCAGGTGGAGGCGAAGGCGGGCGGCAGCGCAGGGGTGGCAGCGTCGCTAGGGGACACTGCCACCTTTGTGGATATTGTCCGTGAGACGGTGCCAGGCGTCGCTGCGGCCGCTGCGGCAATCGAGCCGGCGCCTCCAGCGCCGTCGTCTGACTTGCCGCCCCCGCCAGCTGCGGCTGTTCCCCCTCCACCGACCGCCCCTGTGCCGACCCCGCCCCCGCCACCGGCGGCGACTGTGCCAGCCCCGCCGCCACCAGCGGCGTCGGTTCCCGCTCCCCCACCGCCCCCACCTGCCGCCGCGGTGCCGGCCCCACCCCCGCCACCGGCTGCATCGGTGCCTGCGCCTCCGCCGGCGGCCGCCGTCCCATCGGCTCCGGTGCCGGCTCCCCCCGCTGCCGCCGCTGTGCCGGTGCCACCGCCACCACCCGCCGCACTCCCCGCGTCCAGCAGCACCACAACACCTGCGGCGGACAGCAGCGCGCCGAAAACGGCGCTGCAGCTCGAGCTGGCCGCCCTGGAATCGAAGATTGCCGGGGAAGAGGCCTCGTTGCTCTCCTTTGTCCAGAGCAGCGGTGGGGGCAACTAGGGGCTTGCTCCTCCGACACCCCTGCCTCCCTCTTTTTGCTCCCACACTGGCCATTGATGATCCCTCCACGAAGATCTCCATTGTATTGTTTGGTTCTCGTGTGTGTGTGTGTGTGTGCGTGCTATAATTCCGTTACCGCTCGGTGAAGCACCCCCGCCACAGCAACGCATAGATGGCATTACACCAGGAAAGAAGACAAACGCAAGTGAATCAAAAATACAACCTCCCGTATCTGCATGTGATGTTGTGCGTGGGGCCTTCAATATAATGGCGTCACGTTGGTCTTCCATGAAGACAGAGAGAAGGTAGCATTCCAAAGTGATTGTGTTTTTTTTCGTTCTTTGCATGGACGAATCATATTTGTAACCCCTGAGGTATTCTCGGGTGTCGTTATATATATGCTACTTCTTATTGCCTATTCGTACTTTTCATTGCCACCTTTCCCCCCTTTTTCATTTCGCCGTTTCCATCTTTCTGGATCATCGCGTGGACGCATATTCAATAGGGTTACAGGTAGCGATGAATCACGGCTCTGGTAAGCCACAGATGCACAGCTCAGCATCTGCCCACTCGGCCGACGGTGATTGCCAGGACAGCCGCCTGCAGGCGTCCGTTGTGCGTCACGGTCCACCGTCCTCAGTCACACTGGGCGACCTCCAGTCGGGCGCGGACGACGATTGGCCGTTTGACGTCTCAAGCATGCGAAGCGGGTCGGGTGGGGGACTGAGCACTGCTCGGCTTGCGTTGCGGTGCCTCCTCTCTCTCTGCCCGACACTTGCCGCGTTGTGCGGCCTGGACACCGCCACCATGACCAGCCAGGATGACCCCGACGGTGCTGTGGAGGAGGAGGCCCTGCTGCTGGCCGACGAAAACGACGCCCGGGGCATCACTCGTACCGGCGCGGAGGGGAACGGTCAGCTGGAGCGGAACCGCGGGCGTGCCGGCTCCTCCACAACCGGCAGCCGTGGTTACGACCCGCCACGTGCGCCGCGATCGCATGCGTCGGGGTTGTCACTGGAGCCCATCCTGGACGAGGAGGGTAGCGGCACTGATGGAGGGGACTACCTGTCCTCTGCGACAGCGACCTCGGTGACCACCCCGTCAGCCGCGGCGCTTTCCCCCTGGTGCGGGGAAGAGCGGAGCAAGGATCGATGGGTCATGCAGCGTGGGGTACTGGTGCGGATAGGGGCTGATGGCGTCCCCCGCGAAGTGACCGATTCGCAGACGCGACGCATGGGGCAACAGCACCGTGCGGCGAGAGGCGGCGGCTCCCGCTTCCGCACCGCTGACGTGGACGACGCAGGCGACGAGCTGCCACCAGACGAGTGGAGGGGTGGCGCCAGGACAGGGGGCGGGTGCCACGCTTCACCAGATGGCACTGACATGGGTGGTGGTGATGGAGCAATGACAATTGTTGAGGAGCTGGAGGCGCTGCGGTCGCCGGTGTACTCGCTCGAGCAGCTCTCTCTGTTCTTGGAGCGGTGCGCCGCCTACCTGCCGGTGCGCGTGGAGGTGGAGGCTTGCGGCGCCGGTTCGGAAGGCTCCGCCTCCCCGTATGCCTTGCACATTCTTGGACCGGTTCAGGCCACGGCGCATGCACAGGTGCTGAGTGTGGTGGAGGATGTCCTCCTGGACGACTGCGATGGAGCCCATATCAGGCTCGCCGCCATCCATATCAGCGACCTCGTCCTGTCCAGCACGGGTGGGTACACTTCTGCCTTTGTCCCGCAGCCCCCACCCCCGGCCGATATGTTCCGTCTGTCCCCCTCTCCTCCATTGGAACACACAGGCGACGGCCGTAACGGCACCAACTCCTCTCCCCATACCAACGGGCGCGGTCACGGTAACGTTGACGAACGGCAACGGGCGCCTAGCAACGCATTCCTCGACCAGCTGCCCGCGCTCACCGTCACCCCCCCTGGAGCTGAGGGTGCTGGTGGGGAAAATGGACAGCGCAGCGGCGGTTTGGTGGACAGGCCACAGCACGGTACGTCACCCCCCGCTCGCCGGCCGCCGATCCTCCCTCCGGAGGCGGCAAAGGAGTGCGAGACACGAGTTCTCGTGTTCATCAAAAATGTCCTGGAGAGCGAGTCGGAGCGTCTCGTTACGGTCCACCTGACTCGGTGCCTGATTTCCCCACTCGACCTTGGGAAGACGGTCCCACTGCCCCTCACGCACCTCCGCCGGCTCCTCTTTGAGCAGTGCCCCCTCACCGCCGCCCACGTCCACGCGCTTCTCACCCTCGCCCGTGCCGTCAACCGTCGCCTCGGCGGCGGCGCACCTGTCCACGGCACTGGCGGGTCGGGAGCCGCGGGCGCTGCCACTGCGCTAACGAGCGTGGAGGAGCTGCAGCTCAGCGGGTCGCTCACTGAGGACGCTGTTGTGGAGTTGCTGAACTACTTCAGCGACGAGGTCGAGCAGCACGGCCAGCCGGCGCTACAGACGCTGCGGGTGCCCAGTCTTCTCGTGCGGGCAACGAAGGCGCACCCATTCTTGGAGCCGCGCCCGCACATCCAGGTACTCCCATCGCACTGACGGGGGATCTACTGCAAGCGCAGGTATACACAAAGTACACACACTCGCACACAGGCACCGTAAAGACAGAAGCACACCACGTGGAAAGGTTTCTGTAAGTGCTTCGTATCGATCGTGATGGGTGTGCCAGTGTATCTTTATCTTTTTTTTCGGTGTTTTGCCCCCACGCAATGTCAGGCACCAACACACACTTGTGCGCCTATACGAGGGGGGCTCGATAGGTGCCAATTCCTTTCGTACTAGACCCCATTTTGCTGACATACACCGACTTTTGCTATCAACACGCTTTTTCATTCTATTACCCCCCCCCCTAAAACAAGAAATTACATCAATGAATAAGTGTAACTCTTTGCTGCATTGGTCTCTTAATCTGAGGTGCTCCTACGGTTGTGTCGAACTACACCGACGAGATCATGTGCCCTGGGACTCCGATTTGTGGGAAATGGAATGCTTCTGCCTTCAACTTTCCATTCCTGCCGAGGTTTGCTGTTGGCATCATATGATTTGACACTTCTACTCACTACCGATGAATTCTGATTTTCTTCCCACACTCCGCCCCCCCCCCCCTCCCCTCTCCCACATAAGAGAGGTTACCAGTCGTCGTAACAGACATCTCAACCCCTGCCTCCTCGTCTTAGGCCAGGTATTACTATTTTCTGTAGTTAGCCGAAGTACGTCCCGCCACACTTCCTTCTCCCCCTACCCCCCCTTTTCCTCATAATACTCACACACACATCCGTTTACACACACAAACACAGGCTGATTTGTTTCCGTTGGGTGCCGTGTTCCCTTGAGAACGAAGCGCGCGCTGGAAGCTACAACCTTTGAAAGCAAGTTTCTTTCCACTTGTTCCACCCTCCCCCCTCTCTTCCTCCTCTTTCCCTTTTCCTATCTTGTTGATCTTTAGTGGATACTCATCTATCGTCTGACTCTACATTCTTCATACATATTATATTTACCGTGAAACATTTTCTTCACCTAATCTGGCCTCCTTTCCATCGGCTAAGGAGCTGCCATCTTTCCTCATCCTGCTATACAGCTGGTGACAACACGCCAGGGGCACCCATCAAAACAACAACAACAAAAAAAACCGAAAATAAGAATAGAGTAACACATCCGTCTTGCTATACACATTCATTATCAGTGAGCTAACCCACACACCACGCACTAGCGCCGGCGCTTGTTCCAATCCCTCTATCTGGTGGCCTGGTTACCTTAAGCGTTGCTACACCCCCATGTACCCAAGGCCATCTGGGCGGGGCCGCAGTCGCGGCGGTACTCCGCGAACTGCCTCGTCGACTGGCCGCGGCCGCAGTACCGAGCGCGCAAACTCCCCAGCTACGGCTCGCGGACGCGGCGGTGCCCCAGCGGCGCGGGTGTCTGCCCCTGCAGCGCGAGGGACGGCGCGGCCTCCGGCGCGGACAGGGGCAAAGACGGCGAAGAGGGCTGCGAGCCCCGCACCCAACGCAGCTCCCACTGTGGCGCCGGTCCCTAGGACAGCACCTGCCCCCACCCCTATGCCGGCGCCGTCCCCGAAGGCTCCAGTCGTGCAAACGCAGCGACCGGCCGCGCTCACTGCCGCGAAAGGGGGGCCGAAGGCAGCACCGGCACCACCCGCACGCCCCTCCCAGGGGGAGCCGCCGGCCGCCGTGACGCGGGCGAAGATTGAGGGTCCGACTACCTCCACCAGCGGCGAGCACGAGCCGCCCACGGTGCCGCGTCACATGGACCCCGTCGAGGACAGCCTGCCGCCGACGTCCGACCCCGCGCTGACCTTGTCCGGCAGCGGCAGCGGCTCCGTTCCCGCGCTCGATCTCGACCTGCTCCGGCGTGAGAGCCAAAGCCGTCGTCTGTCCGGGCAGCGCGAGGCGCAGGCTGTGGCCCCGGGCCGCGGGAAGGAGGACGACCTACGCACCGACAATTTCCTGGCCGCGTCCGGCGTCCTCGGCAGCGAAATCGATCGTCGGGGCCCCGTCACCCCCCGGGCCGGAATGGGCGGCGTGCCAGTTACGGTCCTGAGTGCGTCCGTCGCGAGGGACGGCCAGTCGAACGAGGTGTCGCCCACCTGCAACGGCAACGCGCCGCCGAGCACCAGCCCGTCGCCTGGCTACCCTAACGGCCGCGTGAGCTACGGCAGAGGTTCCATGGGAGGCAGCTGCTCGAACCGCGCCCGGTCCCCCTCCGGGACCTCCGCGACGCTGCGGCGCCTGTCACTCTCCTCCAGCAACAACGACCCATCTGCAGCGCCGCGCCTGTCGGCGAACACCCCCCGCATGAGCGCCGCGAACCGGGCGAACCTCGAGGGCCCACCGCGCCCTACCGGCGATCCGATCGCCACCGCAGGAGTCGTTGGCGCTGCGGGGCCGTCCTCGTCGCAGCTGGACGTGAGCGGCCGTAGCGAGCTGGCGCGCAGCAGCGTCGCGCGCGGGGCCGTAGGCGTGGACACGGGGGTTCGACGGGCTGCCACAACGACGAGCGCCGCTGCGAACGCGCTGCCGCAGATTGCGCGAACGAGCGAGGCGATGTACGTGGCGGCGTCGAGCCAGACATACATTGACGCCGTGACAGCGAGCATGGCCGCGCTCTACGTGGCGTGCTACTCCCCGCAGGACATCAGCCGCCTCCCCTTCATGGCCGAAGTGCACCCCACCCACGTCTGTCTGCGCTCAATGTCCATCACCACCGGTGTCGTTGCGAACTTGCTCTCCTACTGCAAGCGCTACGAGATCCACGACCTCATGTTCGAGGACTGCGTCTTCACGCTCTACGACTACACGTGGCTGCGCCGCGTCAATGGCCTCAAGACCATCCGCCTGAAGGGGGAGTCCATTTCCACCCGCACCGTCTCCCTCATCCTCACCCACGCTACTCAGGTGCAGAACTTGACGCTCTTCGACTGCGGCCAGGTCACGGCCCTCCCAGCGCTACGCACCCACGTGTGCCAGCTCCAAAGTGTGCAGCTTATCAACACCAGCTTCTCTCAAGAGGCTCTCGGTGACCTCGTGAACTGCCCCACGCTGCGCGAGGTCATGCTTCTCCACGTCGGCCTCCACGCGAACGTCTTTGAGCTCTTCAATTCGAACCACATTGAGGCTCTCCACCTCGTCGGCTGCCCCGACTTTTACTACGCGGAGAAGTCGAGGGACGAGTGGCTGTCCAAGTGCTCCCCGCGCGCCGGTGCAGCGGCCAACGGCGGCGGGTCCGCGGCGCTGTCGATTCGGTCCCTCATCGTGACAGACTGCGAGAGCCTGTCGCTCGACAAGCTGCCGTGGGGTGAGCTCACCGCGCTGGAGGAGCTGTCCATCATGCACCGGGAGCAGCAGACGCTGCCGGTCGCCTGTCTTCACGACGTGTTCCGCAAGTGCAACCTGCGCCTTCTCCGGCTGCAGCACGTGTTCGTCGACGAATACCTGGTGCGGCAGCTCCAGCTCTGCGGTGGCCTCGAGGAGCTCAACCTCAGCTACTGCAAGGGCTTCCATGGCATGGACGAGGTGTGGCGCGCTTTGACAGAGTTGCGGCGGCTGAACCTGTCCTACAGCGAGGTATCGTCGGCCAACCTGGCGGGTCTGTCGTGCTGCGCGCAGCTCGAGCAGATCTTTCTACAGGGCTGCGCAAATGTTACGAGTTTTGACGTTTTCCGGAAGGTGGCCTCGCTGCAGCTCCTGGACCTGTCCGGGTGCGTCAATTTAGGTAGCGACGGCTTCGATGCCGCGTACGAGTGCGAGCAGCTGCGCTGCATCATTCTGAATGGCTGCACACGCCTGCGCGACCTCACCGGCCTCGCTGCCCTGTCCTCACTGGAGGTGCTGCGCATGAAGGATTGCCATGTACGGAATACCTCTGTCGTGGCTATTTTGTCCGCCTCCGCGGCGACGCTGTCAGAGGTGGACCTCTCCGGCTGCGACAATGTTCACGACCTCTCTGATGTCCCGTTTGAGCGCTGCGCCAGCCTCACCCACGTCGTGCTCGCTGGCTCCCACGTCGTTGACGCAACCGTGCGGGCGCTGTCCAACAGCCCCAGTCTCATCTCAGTAGATTTGAGCGAGTGCGAAAATGTCACCAGCGTTGCCCCGTTGGGCACGTGCAGCTCCCTGCGACTGCTGAACCTCTCTGGCAGTGCCGTAGACGACAGCGGGCTGGGCGGCTACGCGGAGCACCCCGGTGCTAAGTACCTTGAGCACCTGCTGCTGCGCGGCTGCACAGCCATTCGTGACGTAAGCAGCCTTGGAAAGCTGAAGCGCGTGATTTTGCTGGATCTGTCGGCAAGCAGCATCGACGCTGCCCTCTCCCTACCGGCCATTGCGGCTGGCTGCGAGTCGCTGCAGGAGATCAACGTCTCCGAGTGCCTCTCCATCCGCAGCATCGGTGCGCTGCAGGCGTCGAGGAGCATTTGCAAGGTCAACGCGTCGCTGACCGGACTCACCGATGCCTGTCTAAAGGACCTCGCCAAGTGCCAGAGCATCGAGGAGCTTGAACTTAGCGGCTGTGAGGGGCTGCGCAACGTGAGCCCGCTAGCTGGCTTACAGCTCTTGCAGCGGCTGAATCTCTCCAACACATCGGTGGACGTCTCGTCGATGGCCAGCTTCCACCAGTGCGCGTACCTCTGGGACTTGTCGCTTTCTGGCGCGAAGGAGGTGCGGGACATTTCCGTGTTCAGCACCATCGCCTCGCTGCAGCGTCTTGATGTATCGAACACGTCGGTGGACAGCCGCAGCTTTGCATTGCCGTGGCGGTGCCCGCTGTTGGAGGAGTTCGACCTGAGCGGCTGCGCGGCGCTGACAGGCATGGACGCCGGCGTGCTGAGACCACTGTCCTGTCTGCGGCGCATTCATTTCTCTGGCACAGGCGTGGGGGACAGCGTCATGGCCGCCCTCGCCGCCTGCGGTGCGGTGGAGGTGGTTGCGCTCAATGACTGCCCCAACATCACCAACGTCGCGGCGCTCAGCGGGTTGCGCAACCTCTGCGCGCTGCACGCGTCGGGGACGCAGGTCAGCGACGACTCCTTCGCGGACTTTGCCAAGTGTGAGCGCCTCACGGAAATGGACCTCTCCCGGTGTGCGAACATCCGTGACGTGTCTGCGCTCGGCTACTGTGCGGGGCTTCGTGCGCTTCGACTGGCTGGCAGCGGCGCGACGGACGCCACGTTTCCCGCGGGGCGGCGCTCCCCCTGGCGAGGGAGCCCCCTCCAGTACCTCGACGTGTCCGACTGCATTGGTATCGCGGAGCTTCCAGGTGCTGCCGTGTTGACGAGCCTCATAGCGCTCGACCTCTCTGGCAGCGGCCTGACCGACGTTGGCGCCCGCAACGTGGCCACGGCGCCGTCGCTGCGTGTTCTGCACCTTCGTCGCTGCCAGGCCATCCGCAGCGCCGCAGCCATCGGCTCCATGGCGCATGTGAAGGTGCTGGACATGAGCGAGAGTGCCGTGGTGTCGCTGGTCGCAGATGATGAGGATGAGGGAGAGCTGTGGCAAACAGACAGCTTGCTGCGCGCGTCGTTCTGCGGTTGTGTGGGACTCCGCGATGTCTCGGCACTGCGGGAGCTGCCCAACCTTGCCGCACTGGACCTCTCCGACAGCACCTGCGCGGAGGCCAGCTTCGCCCAGGTGATGTGGAGCGACTGCGTGTCGCTGCAGGAGCTCTCGCTCAAGGGCTGCGCTGGGGTTCGTGACTTGAGGGGACTGAAGGGGATGCGGCACCTAACGACGCTTGTACTAGCCGGCAGCACCGCCGACAGCGAGTCCATCGAGGGTCTGCGGGAGTGCCCCACACTGGAGGTGGTGGATATGTCGGACTGTGCGAACCTGAAGGACATCAAAGCCCTCTCCGCACTCCCCCGCTTGCGGCACCTCCGCGCCCGCGACAGCGCCGTCACCTCCGCCTCCTTCGCGGTGCCGTGGAAGTGCCGCAGTTTGCTGGAGATGGACCTGGAGGGCTGTCTGGCGCTGGGCGGGATGCCCGGTGTCTCCTCTCTACCGTCGGTGCGCCGCATCAACCTCTCCAACACGTCGACGACGGACGCGGCGGTGCGGGCGGTGAGCAAGCTCGCGACGCTCGAGACGCTGGACCTCGTGAGGTGCCCTGGCGTGCGTAGCGCGACGTCCCTGAGCCACCTCGGCGCGCTGCGGCAGCTGAACCTGTCCGGCAGCTCCGTGGACAACACCACCCTCATCGCGCTGCCCATGTGCCCGTCGCTGGAGGAGCTGGACCTGCGCGACTGCCCCAACCTCACCGACGCCTTCCTGGCCCACGATTTCACCCACCTCCGCACCCTCCACGTGCCGCCGCTGGAGCGGGTCATTGGCGGCTTCATCAAGCACTGCCCGCAGCTGGAGCGGCTGTCGATCCAGTGCTGCCCGCCCACGCAGCACATGGCGACGTG
The DNA here is from genome assembly GCA_000482205.1 of Herpetomonas muscarum. NCBI lineage: Eukaryota > Euglenozoa > Kinetoplastea > Trypanosomatida > Trypanosomatidae > Herpetomonas > Herpetomonas muscarum. The sequence continues at coordinate 11,269 of AUXJ01001379.1, forward strand.
GTTCGAGAACCTGCCGCACATCAAGGCGATCGACCTCCGCGGCTGCAAGATGGGCGAGGCGGCCATTCGCGCGCTGCTCGCGTGCCCGCTGCTGGAGGAGGCCAACCTCAGTGAGTGCGAGGACCTGGCGCCGGTGGCTGTGGGCGACCTCCAGTCGCTGCGCTACTTTAGGCGACTCAACCTCTCGGGGACGAACTTTGGCCCCGACGCGTGCCGCCGTCTGGCACAGCTGCGCGGCCTGCAGGAGCTGGACGTCAGCAACTGCGACGGGTTCACGGACGCCACCCCGCTGCGCGAGCTGCGGCGCCTCCGCCGCCTCGACGTGAGCGGCTGCCCCGTCAGCGACGACATCTTCACCATTGCGCGGGAGCTGCCAGCGCTGGAGGAGTTGACGCTGCGCGGCTGCACGGGGGTGAGGGACAGCAGCGGCGTCGCGGGCGCGATGCGGCTGCGGCGGCTGGACCTCTCCAACAGCGCCATTGCGGTGGTGGATCGTCGCCTGCTCACCGCCAAGTGCCCGTTGCTGAGTAGCATCGTCGTGGATGGCTGCGACGTGCGGGACCGCAGCAGCGGCGACCGCGTCCTTGGCGCCGCCAAGTCGATCATCGGCACCTTCTTCCAGCGGCCCTAAACGTCCATGTCCCTGACCGATTCGGACCTGGCCGACGGTATTCCTCCTTGTCCCTCCTTTCTTGCTATTATATATATGAGTATATATATATATATATATTATACATTTATATTTCCATTGTCATTTTTTCCCCTTTTAACTCCTTCATTTTTCAAGAGTTTTTTTTGCTCCAGTTCTTTCACTTTATCACATTGCGCTCTCTTCCTCATTCCTTCGTGCTTAAACAGACACAAAGTACTTCCCGACATACTAAGCACGTCGATGCGCGTTCGGGACAGTCTACCTCTTCTCATCATTGGTACTGTTGGTACGATGGTCATCCGTGCTTTTGTTGTCACTTTTATATCCCTCTATTCAACAGCGTCTGTTGGCAGGTTTCTGATGGTGCTGTTCCTCTTCTCGTGCACGGGAATGGTAGTGACACTGCCCGCTGACACCGAGCACAGGTACGTGCGTATATATGCGAGCGGGACAAATTGATTTGCTTTCCCCTCTTTCACATATTGGGGCCTGTAACACCCGAGAGGCGAATGCCCCCCCTTTATTCTTTTCTTTTGTTGCTTTTTATGTTTCTTCGCTATTGATTCCATCTTCTCTTGCCATCATCAGAGTCCCGTATTTGTGCGAGACACGCATTCGTCGATGCATTCACACAAATACGCATGTCAACACGCACATGAACGATATGTTCTCAGATTATATTCATCTTGTTCTGCACTCTGCTCGTCCCTGTGATTGCGGCCTTGTTGCCGCACACAGCACCCCTCGACACGCGTGCACTGTAGAGAAATAAACACACACACACACACACACACACATACACGACATGACCCTAAACTGCGGGGGCGGGGGCACAAGGAAGTATACCTGTGACGCAATGCAAAGGGCTTGTCCTGTCACCTCTTGCGCGGTTCACTGGGTTGCATGAAAACAGTGAGAGGTACACTCTACGCATCCTGATGGCACACCATCATCTGCCCATAACATGAACAAAGCCGCACGCGGAATGCAGTCCTTTAGCGCATGCTGCAAACAATCAGTGGTTACTTCTCCTCTGCAACTCCTCTGCGCTCTCTTGTAGCTATACGACACACACAGATTGATTTTATACAACAGGTATTCACTTGTACCTGCACCCCCTCCTCGTCAGATTTTATTATTATTGGAAATTCTCGCTTCTACACACTTCCACTATAAAGGAAAGAAAACAGAACGTTGTGCATCGCGTACGTAAAAAAAGCAGTCCTTTACACAAAGTAACTACACTTTTGAGTTTATCACTTTCGTTGCAAGAAGACAAAGAGCCCTAACATTCATACACGACACTACCATCCGTCTCCTCTCGGCATTCATACACACATAAACAGCAGCATACTCCCTCCACAAGAAAGAATAACATCAAAGAAGGATAATACATCATACAACAACGGTAAGCGACCAGCGTTGTGCTATTCCACACATCTGCATATATATATATATATATATATATATATACAGACAAGGAAAGAAAGAAAAAGAGATGTTCGCGAGCCTTGGCGCTGAGAGCGAGCACCGCGATGCGAACAAGCGCGCGACCGGCCGCCGCCACGCCCCCCGCGAGATGACTGCCGAATCTGGCGAGCCGAACTACTACACCTCCAGCGCCGCGCAGGAGCAGCGGGCGAATGACCTCTACCGCCAGGAGCAGATGAACAAGGCAAATGCCGGCCCGTCCTTCATGGACAACATGTTCAGCGACGATGGCAAGCGCGGTGCGGCGAAGGTACAGCACGGCGCTGGCGTCAACCGCCCGGCCTGCGCCCCGAAGGACAGGCTGAACGTCTTCGCCTGGGACACGCACGACACCGCGGGCGGCAGGTACGGCGGTGCTCCGCAGCACCAGCAGCAGCAGCAGCAGCAGCCCGGCGCCCGCGCCGGCGCCGACGCCGGCCGCTCCGCCGCCTCCCCCATCTCCAACGCGGAGTCCCTGCGCCACGCGGAGGCTCGCAAGTTTGAGCAGAACACCACGGGCCACTTTCTGACCTTCAGCGACGGCAAGTCCGGCGCGCCGGCCCACCGCGGAAAGAAGATTGCTGCTGGCGGCGGCACGCCGCAGCACCCCACCTCCAGCTCCCGCGCCCCGTTCGCGACGGACGGCACGGATGGTGCGATGGTCGCGGGTGCCCCCAACCGCAGCGGCAAGAAGGTGATCGCGCAGAAGGCGCAGGGCGACGGCAGGACGGTGCAGGGCTTCAAGGGCCTCGGCGACCACTGCAACGAGAAGCCCACGGGCCGCAAGGTGGGCAAGGCGGAGCCGACGCAGGTGTTCCTGCCGGTGGAGGACGGCGACCCGGCGTGGCTGGAGCACGGCGGCCCCGACGCTGGCCCTTACCCGCACCCCGCGCACCAGCAGCAGCAGCAGCAGCAGCACCAGCGCAGCGTTCACTTTCAGAATGACGGCGTCGTGTACGACGACGAGCGCTACTTTGTGGACCAGGAGGAGGCCATGTACGCTGACGAGCAGCAGCAGCGGCGAGTGATGCAGTTCCAGCGCAACGGCCGCAGGAGCGACGACTCTGCCGATTACGACGGCGCGAACCACCACTACTAGCACCACTCTCTTTCCCCGCATGAACATAGAGAGGCGATTGAGCCGGTGCGAAAAGGGACAGCTGTCAGAGTAGGAAACTGCTGCATGCCCTAGTGCGCGTCCGACGCACTTCAGTGCATAGAGGGCTTGAGTCTGTGTGTCTCCGTGCAGACTGTGCTCTCCCCCAGATATTTATACACACGGCAAAAGGGATACATCTACATCTATCAATAATATATAAATCTATATCCTAGTGTGCCCTTTCTGTTCTTTTCTTTTGGAAAAAGAAACATATGTCTGTGCTCCGCTTGTGGGATGTCCGTCGTGTGACCGCTAACGTCAATAAAAGCATTGGTGTGTGCCCTCTGCATGCAGTCACATGCATCGTGGCGCCCGCCGTCTGCTAAATTTGCTGCGGGACGCGCAACGCCCTCAACGCTTCATCTTTCGTTCTTCCGCCCCCATTTTTTTTCTTTTTCGCTTCTTCTATTTTAAACCACCATTTCTTTGTCTATTGTTGCTGTCGACATTTATATATATATAGAGAGAGAGAAAGAGACACAGTGTTACATTACTTTATACATCTTTATATATGCTAATATATAATCATCCTGTGGAAGAGGCCACCTCCTCTGCCCACAACCGTGCGCCTCAAACACTCCGTGATCCTCATTTTTATTTTTAAATTTTGCTTCGCAAGGCGTCCCAATCGCTCCTCCGACACTGGCTGTATCACCGCAGTCCCATCTTTCTAAATCCCCCCTTCTTGTTTTCCCTGTTGTGGGACCTACATTTTCTTATTTTTATGTTCGACCGTTTACCCCCCTTCCCCCTCCACTTCTTTCTCAGGAAAGAGAAACACATTTTTATATAGAACCTTTTGCAGCTGCAACGCCCATTTTTTTTTTTTGACAGAGGCGAAGAGTAGCTTATCCGATCAGCGCTCAGCCCCAAGGAAAACACACCCGACACAGGCTCACACACACATACAGACGCTAAACGCACACACAAAAAAGGTGATACAACCGAACATCTTAATAGCTTTTTACGTCCCTTATTGTTTCCTCCTTCCCATTACCATTTGCCTCCCCCATTTACTGATCTATACATCCCGTTTGATTGCTTTCACTGATTCCCCCCCCCCTCCCCTCCAACCCGTTGTTTTTGTTTTTATTTGTTTTCGTTGTTGTAATTCGAGAGAGAGAGAAAAGCTTCCGCGGCACGGCGGACGTTCCCTAGTGAGCGTGCGTAAGGTGGAACGCCATGTACATAGCCGATGTGAGGCAACGCTGATAATTTGACACGCACACACCTCACCCTGAAGCGACGGGGGGTGTCATGACAGGTGTGTAATCGTGTGTATGCGCGCAGACGCACACGTGATACCTAATGCTATACACGGAAAACAAAAAAAATATATCTTACCTCTGCTGAATCGTCTTTCCCATTGGCGTGCAACAGTTAATGCCAAAGGAATCTTGTCTTTCTCTTCCAGGGAATCGTACTTCCGTGCATATGCTGGTACTGGCGGGGGTGCAGCTATCTGTGTTCTTCACAGCACCACATATGCTTTCCCCATGGATGAATTCCGTGTCCACCGTGACATCCCTCTCTAATCATCTCCTCCTCCCACTTGTGTACATGGTTGCGCCCGGTGAGAGTCAAGAATAGAACGCGCGCAGGCTCATCTCAGACGAACAGGGCCTGAAGGGGGAAGTGTGCGAGAGAACATTGTCCCTCGGGAGACGTCGTACCTTTCCCTTCATTTGCATACATCTATACATCAATTCATAAATTTTACGCACCCACACACACCCACACACAAACAGGGAACTCCGCTCAGTCGTAGTTCTACCCATTCTCAATTATTGCAGGTCATCTTACAGACCTGCGCACACACGTGAGGGTATTTGCATAGAAAAGATTGAAACCATCCATAGAAGCAGACTGGCGAGGAAAATAATTAAACACTAGTGTCCGTTTGACATCGTACTTGCTTCACCCCTGGCCGCCTGCTTATGCGGTCGACAGGCGCCGTGCAAAGCAGTCGCTGGCTAAGCCTACGCATTCCCGGCGGCGCTGAATCAGAGATACTGGCAAGCCGTCTTCGGTCTCGCATCACCGCCCGGACCTCCTTGTCTGGTCACACGCAGCGGCAGCATGTGCGAAGGCGGCGCACTTTTCCAAGTGCTCTTGTTGCCGTAGGTCCGGCGAAGCGGATAGAGGGAGAGGCGGTGCTTCTGTCTGCGTCTCGGGCAGTCCATACTAGTGGCTCTGCCGCGTCCGAGGAGCCGCTATGTCAGGGCACGAAAGAGCCTCCCTCCCCAACCGCTCCGTTTCTTGGGCCACCCCCGCTGCACCTTGACTCCATGGTGTACGTTGGCAGGGAGCCGGCGCCATCGCTGCCGCCCTGCAGCTCATCCCGTGCAACTGAAGACGCGGCCTACTCCATCCGCGACGCGCTCTTCGGCCTGACCGACTTTGAGACGTCTGTGGACACCTATCCTGCGCCGCGTGAGCGTGTGAAGGGCGGCATGGCCCTCCTCCCCGCGCCAGTGAAGGACGCCCTCTTCGTTGAGTCTGGGTGGCTGGACGATTTGGAGAGGGCCGAGGCGGAGGCCACGGCAGGCGCTGATGAGCAGACCAGCGCTCACCACAGTGTCTCTGTCGGTAGCGTTCGTGAGGAGGAACTCTTCGCCGATGTGGTGGGCCGCGCCAAGGCGATGCGTTTCTTGCTGACGCGCTGTCTTGCGGCCCCGTGGCTGTGGGAGGATGCCGTGCAGGAGGTGCTCGACCTCGCGGTGACGTTTATTTGCCTGCGCTGCCGCGAGTCCGAGTGGCTGGAGGAGGGTCGGCACGAGAAGTGGGAGCGGGCGCGGCTCCTGATGGAGCGGAATCGCCTCACCATGTCGGACCACATGTCCTTCCCACCATACCGGGGACGCCACCCTGATGTGAGTAGCGGCAGCAGCACCAGCAGCAGCGGTATTGCCGTTCTCTACGGCCCAGCCCTCTTTGCCAAGCTGGAGGCTCTGGTGCGCCCTGAGGCGGCGGTGGAGTCTTCTGCGGAGCGCTTTACCGGACCAACTGGCACGTGGGACGCGTTTATTGTTAATCGACGCCAGGACGCTGGCCTGCTCGCAACGCCGCAGCAAGCGCCGTTCAGCTTTGGCGAGACACGCGCCTCCCTCTCCACGGACGACGTGGACTGGCGCGTGGCTGCCCCGAGCGAGGACATTGAAGCAAACCAGCTACGCACCATTGAGGCGCAGGCGGAACAGGTGAAACGCGCCGCGCAGCTGATGATGGTGTGGGAGGAGCTCTCAGAGGCGGAGAAGAACGCATCCCTCTTCGGCACCGATTCCACTGTCGTGGGGACGAGCAGGGAGGCCGAGAAGGGCATCTATGTCTTTGAAATGGACGACGAGGTCATTTTCTCCGATGTTGACGCGGCCTCTGCGGAAGCTGCTGCTACAGGGGACCACGCAGGGCGCGGATCGACTGCTGCTGCCGCTGGGGTGCCAGACGACGACTTTGATGATGCTGATGCTGACGCGACTGCCATGGGACTGGTTTCTCCACCACCGAGCGCGGCAAGTACCGCAGAGGAGGAGCTGGCGAGGGTGCAGCTGTACGACGTTGACATGTTCATGCTCGGTATTGTAGAGCCGATGACTGCGCGGCAGCGGGAAATCCTGCGGCACAGCGAGGACGAGGAGCAGGCGCAGCGCGCTGAGCTCGCGTCGGCCGGGGCGTGCCCCATTGAGCTGGACGATGACGCGGCAACCGTAGGTGGTGATGCCAACGCACCAGTGAGGCCGAGTCGTCGTCAGCGGCGCCGCCACCCTGCGCGGAGCGTGTATGCTTTGGGTGGCCGCGTGAGGAGCCCGACGTCGGGGTGTGTCGAGGATGTGCAGCTGTCCAAGCTGTGGGAAGCCTTCCTCGCCGAGGATGCTGCCGCGGTAGTGGATATGACGTTTGCAGCACAGCAGCGGTGGGAGACGGGCGTCGCGTCAGAGGTTCGGCGCGAGTTGGCCACACAAACCGCCTTTCTACTTTGGTTTTTCTCCCTTGACGAGGTACGCGCAGTGACGCCGCCCAAAGACACCTATGAGCGGCTATGGGCACTGCGGCGGCAGCTCGTTCGCGTCCTTCTACCGCACGTCTTACCTGGACTGGGGTGTCACCCAGCAGACATCCCAGGCCTGGAGACGGCGCTCCTGCCAAAGTTGACGCCGTTGTCGCCTCCACCTTTTGCAACACTGCCGCCCGCGGTGCGGGTTTCGTATACCTGCTTTGGTGCCGCGCACCTATCGAGCTTGCTGCCCCCCATCCCTCTCCGAGGAGGTGACGGCGAGGTGCAGCTGCGCCCCACTTCGAGCGAGTCACCTATCACCACTCCCGACGCGCTCTTTTCTGCTCTACTTGAGAAGGCGCGCTCCCCCGAAAGTGCGGATCAGAAAGAGAAACCGTCTTTTAACACACTCGTGGACGAGGCGGCAGCCTTTGCCGTCAGCTTTCCTTTCCCCTCCTCCCCTGAGGAGGAGGCTGAGGTGGCCGGCCGCACAGCACAGCGTACCACAGAGGACCTCGCAGGAGACGCCGAGGCGACCGCGCGTGATGACGCTGATGACGACTCCGAGGCGGTCGCTGGCAGGCGCCACTCGACCCAGGCCACCGCTGTTCCGGGAGAGCTGATGCCGTTTGGCTCCTACCTGCGCAACGCGGAGGAGGCGCGGCGGCCTGGGGCGGTGGACATGCTGACAGAGTTTTCTGAGCGGGCGGCGAGAGTGGTTGCGGGGCAGTTCCTTACCGAGCCTCTATCGCTCGGCCGGGTGTCACGGCGCGCAGGCGGGACGGTTTCGGCTGCTGCGCTGCGTGCTGTGCTGGAGCCGCAGGTGCGGGAGCGGATGGCGCGGACGGTCGAGGACCTCGCGGAGGACCTCGTGCATCGCCTCGTCGCTGTCCATCCCCTTGTGCGCCCAAGTGACCGCAAAAAGTTTGGCAAGTTCAACGACGACGACCCAGCCTCACTGGATGTTTCTGTTGGAGGGGAGAGCGCTGGGGGCGGAACCACAACACGCGCAGCCACGCCATCCACCGCCATCCCCACTGACACGGCCGCCGAGGCCAGTGTCGACGAGTCTCTCCCCGAAGAAGAGGAGGAGTGGGGGGAGGAAGAGAAGGGTGCAGCCGCGACTGGGGCTGCCCATGTCGCGGACGGCGACAGCTACACCGACGACGTTTCCCAGATCATGGCCCAGATGTCCTTGGCTGAGATGGCCAAGGCACCCCGGCAACAGCGTTCGCCCGCAAAGAAGGCAAAGGGAAAGCGTGGCAGGAAGAAGAAGGCAGCGTCCGTGCCTGAGAACGAAGGCGAACAGTCCTCTACTGAAGACCTACCGCAGGAAACTGCAACTGCCCTCGGGGTGGACACAGCCGAGGGCCGTAAGAAGGGGCGGCGTGGCCGGCCACCTCGCGCTGAGGTGGTGAAGACAGAGAAGAAGGCAGCTGCGAAGCAGGTAGTTCGGAAGACTGCCACGAAGCAATCCACGAGGCAGTCTGACGCCGACGAAGCCTCCCCAGGGCTCTCCGACGTTGCGCAGCAGCTGCGGCTTGTGACGGAGATTCTCGCCTCGTTCACCAGCCAGGCTGCCCAGCAGACGGTCGCTAGTGCCCCAGCGACAGACTCACCGAAGCGCAAGAGGGGGAGACCACCAAAGCAGAAAAATGCATGAGGGGCTGTTCTCACGAAGGCCTTCGTTTCTTCACATGAACCCAATCAAACACGGACATACACACACGCACGTACACGCAAATAGTTTAAGTCATGAGCAGAAGCATCTCGTAGGCAACTTGTTGTTGCTAGCCTTGTAAAACACACTATTCCATGACATCCATGCACACACAAGGGACCAATTCGGTGTGGTACGACTATTTACCGTTGCACCGCCTCTATCCATGAATCAATGCAGACTGTCCATATTCTCACACAAGCCCTACAACACTCCCTGTGTTTCCTTTTGTCTGTACCTTGGCTGACACTTTTCTGCCCGCATGATTTGTTTTCCTAAAGGCCTATCTACTTTTATCTTTTTATTACCAGACTGCGTATCATAAGGCGCCGGGACTCACATTCTTTATCCTTCCCTTCCGATATTGACTGGAGGTGCTCTCGACGAGTTGTTTTCTGAAACATTTGATCGTCATTGCACTTGCAGGTCAGAATCACTGACCCTTTCTCACCGCTCTCTTTGCTTTATCTGCATTTCCTGACCAAAGAGACGAGGTGCTTTCATTTTTTTTTTTAATCTTACCTGTCGTGTGCAAATCCGGCCCTTTAGGCTAATTACACACGCCCATCATCAGGAAACCTCTCCCCCCCTCCCTCCTCTCTCCCCACTCTCAGTCCAACCCTGTGTGCACGCTGTCCGGACCTCAGCAGCAGCTTGTAGCCGGTGCTGGTTTCTTGTTGGTTCTAAATTAGACGTATAATAAGCGGCTTAACCAGTCGCCACTTGTAAGAGTTACTTTACCCGATTCACATTGCGTTGTATTACTTGCTGCCCGCCCTCTTTCTTTCGTGTTTTCCTTTCCTTTCCGGTTCCTTTCCCGTTATTATAATAGAGTTTTCTAAGGCAGCGGACTTGCGTTACGAAGGATGCGCCGTTTGAACCAGCTTCCCGTTCCCGTGGCGGCTGCCGCTGCCGCAGCAGCGTCTGCTGTTCTCGGCGGGCGCTCCGTCGTAGGAGGCGGTAGTGTGGATGGCTCGTATGGTGCTGTGTGGGCCTCGCTCCGCGGCGTGGCGGCGTACCCATCCCCGCCGACCCGCTCCCGTGAGCGCAAGACCAAAAAGGCGTTCAACTACCTGACAGCGGAGCGACTGGTGCAGACCCCTAAGCAGAAACTGAGCCGGAAGGCGGTGCGCAACCGCGACGACGTGTCCTTGCATAGAAAGCGCAGCTACCGCGAGGCGATGCTGCGCGACATTGAGGAAAAGATCCACTACTTCTCCCCAGCTGTGAAGGAGTACGTTTTCTTTCCGCGCGTTCGCTCGCGCGAGACGAAGAAGATTTTCCGCGGCAACCGTTCGCTGCCGGTCCGCACCTTCACGCGCATCTACATGAGCGAGATTGTCGAGCCGCTCTGCAGCCTCGAGAGGCGCCAGGACCTGATCGCGCTGATGGAGGCGCAGGGAATCGAGCCCCCCACCGCCGCGGAGTTCAAGCGCTACTCTGACCCAACAACGGGCGCCATCAACGTCCCTCTGGTGTACTCGCGGTGGGTGGAGCGGCACCTGCACGACCTTGGCCGGCGCTACAGCGCGGCCTGTGCCCTGCCGCGGGATGATGCGGGCAACCTCCAGGTCGACACGAGCCGTCTGAGCACCGTCCAGTTGTTCGTGCTGCGCCACTGCTCTGAGGGCGCCGAGGATCTGGTGCCGTCGCTGCGGCAGTGGTCTCGGGTGCAGGGGCCGCTCGACTCGAAAAAGGAGCTGCTCTACACAGGGCACCGGCAGGAGTCCGTCACCGCCGCGCTCGTCAGCAGCCGCCGCGAGATCACGAGGCACGGCAGGCAGCACGTGCAGTCTCAGCTGGACTCTGGCGCTGTGGATTCCGGTGAGTACGACAGCGTCACCGGGGTGCAGTTTGAGCAGCGGATGCGGGAGATGTCGGCGCGGCTGTGCTTTGCGGCGAAGGTGACCCTCGCGATCGACTCGTTGCCGGAGGTGAAGGCGATGCAGACGCCGTCGAAGGTGTTCCTGCGGCAGAAGCACTACGAGACGATCGTCAAGCAGGGCGGGCTGTATTTTCCCCCGTCACCGTACTCGGTCAAGGACTGGCGCGCGCTGTCTCCAGCCGAGCAGCAGGAGTACTACTGCTTCAAGAAGAAGGCTGAGTCGGGGGCCTCCAGTGGGCTACAGCTCTACACGCGCTACTGCACGCGCGACTACGGCATCACCCGCGCCGACTCTGCCCACCGCTTTTCCCAGCTCACAGATGAGCAGCAGGCTGCGCTGAACTTCCCCTTCTACTACCCTATCACCCCAAAGAGCTCGGCTGTCGTGGCGTTCCGCAAGTTTTACACGGAGATGTGCGCACGCTACGGCTTGACGCGGCGGCGTGCGGGGCTGGGCATGGGCAACCGCGTGTTCGAGGCGGCAATGCGTCGCAGGTGGCGTACCATGTCCCCCGAGGAGCGGCAGCGCTTCTTCAACGATGAGTCGATCATGGCCGCGTTCCCGCTGCAACCGGCATCCACGCAGCTCCCCAGCGCGGAAGCCGATGAGGCTGCTGAGCCGTGGGTGGGCGGCGACGCGGGGGAGGCGTCCGGTGACGAGGCGAGCGACGTGCTCGAGGTGGCGAAGCAGGCTGAGAGGACCATCCGCGCGGGGGCACGTGGTCGGCGGTCGACCAGCAGCCGTGCGCCTGGTCGGAAGAGTAGCAGGAAGGGCCTTTTTGTGTACGACAAACCCTCCGCATCGCGCCCGCATGTGGAGGAGCACGCAACCCCCGCCGCGGATGGTGGCCGGCTGTCACAGCAGCACCTCGCTGCTGCAGAGGTGATGGTGCCACAGCCAGTAGAGGAGGCTGTGGTTTACATTGTATGAGAGGCGGAACATCGGCTTCTCACGACACGCACACACACGCACACAACACAGACACACACCTACACGCACTTCTATAAACGGGGCAAGCGCGCATCTGCTTCGAGATGGGCGAAAGAGTTCGTGCATGTGTTTGTAAGTGTGAGCGTTGTGCCACTACTTCCCTTCCGTTTTCTCAATCTTACTGAAATTGAGATTCCCCCGTTATTTCACAGCGGTTTCCGCGCTGGTCTCACTCCATCGTTCGCCACGCACACACACCCACATCCACCCACACCCACGTACGCACGTGCAGGGAAGTATATATCCACATACATAGGGACGCGTCCTTCAACCGTCTGCATCACGCATTTTCACACCTTGTACCATCTTTTCACATATACACAAACACATCATAATTCTCACTCAGGGGTATCGAAGGCAGCCCCTCAATGACCGCCAACGAGCCCGACATGAGAGGTGGACAGGGGACCTGTCACAAAAAATGTGAGATAAAAGGATAAAGGACTCCAGCTCCACGGCCACCCTCCAGTGATGGGTAGGGGGGGGGGGGAGTCGTTTTGCCTCTCTACAAGTTGCACGTGCAAGTTGTGAAGAACGTCGCCGTATTTCCTCGCCGTCATGCCCACTTCTAAGCAGGGGTGAGTACTTGTCAGGCATCTTACCTTCTTCACTCTTCCATTGGCGGTGGCCTGTCCAAACGATGATGATGGTCAAGCGTCTCATGGCTCAATACCCCTCCTCTTCTTCTACGCTTTTGCTGTGTCCCCCTCTTCATGCATACATACA
>AUXJ01001381.1:0-21012 GCA_000482205.1 Herpetomonas muscarum
GCGGGTGTAGCCATGGTACACAATGGGCTCACCCTTCGGCCCGTTCCAGCAGTCCAACTCCACACAGCGGCACCCGTCCAGCAACGCCTTCTTGTACATCTCTGGTGAGGACTTGCTCTTCAACTGGTCTCCGGTGAGGTAGGTGTTGTGGGACGAGTTAATGAAGTAATCAGGAAGCGGCAGGCTCATATCCTGGTGAACCTGCATCACCTTCTGCACGTTGATGTGGGAGCAGTACTGGTAATTGGTAAGGTAGCTGATGAAAGTGCGCTTGGGGATGGCGTCGATATCCAGGCAACCAATGGCGTTTAGCATCTCCTCTATAGCCTGCTCGTCGACAGCGTCCTCCTGTGTGTTACGAACAAAATTGGAGAAGGCCTCCAACGACATCAGCTCCTTCCCACCGGTGAGCTCCTCGAAAATGTAGTTCAGCTCCTTGAAGGCGGTCATGTTGGTGTACGCCTTCTCGAACTGTGGGTATGTGATTGTTTCGCCGGCTGACTTCACCGCCGACAGGACGCGGGAGGTGAGTTCGGGGGGAAAGTTCAGCCCCACGATCATCTTCTTGATTTCGTCGTAGCTAAGGTCGCCACTCATATCTTCGTCGTAGGTCATCCACGTCTGCATCACCTTGGCCCGGTTCATGTCGGGCAGCACGCGTGTCGCGTTGGTCTTTGACAGGAACCCATCAAGGGCAGCGGAGGTGGTGGGGTTCGCACTGCATGCTGTCACCATAAAGTCATTTGCTGGCTGGGGGTCGCATAACAGTAATCCGCGAACGGCAAGGCGTAGGGATGCAAAGAAGCGAGCGGCTTCACTCTTGTCCGGCGAGTTGTGTTCGAAAAAATCGTTAATAAGGGTCGTGCAAGCGGGAAGATACTTTTCCGACTTCTTACCGAAGTCAGCAGAGTTGCTGCTGCAGCAAATTCCCATGATGTTCTTCCTGGCTTTGTGTTATGGCAAAGGCAAGAGTTAATAAAGGTACTGCTTCTGGCAGGGATGCAAGTGAGATAAGAAATGTCAGCGATCAGAAACACAATAAAACAAGTGGTTGAATGTGTATTGGCTAATGAGGCGCAATTATCAAGAAGAAACTACGCATATGACGAGTGAGGCAAGATCAATGGAAAAAGGTATGAGGGCGTATGGAGAAAAAAAAACGGTTACACAGAGAAACAAAAAAGGGACATAGGTATTAAGGTGGCCCAGCTGGAACGGGACTGCGTTCACTTCTCTCTCTATATATATATATATATCTATGTATACATATCATTTCGTAGGACACGAAGACCGAACTCGTACCTTCTGTTTCAGTTTCATGACGATATAACACGTAGAACAGGCGGAAGAAAACATACGCCAGATTATTTGTAGTCCACCGTTGCCACCCGTTTCGTAACATGGAATGCAGAAAAAAGGCCTCTGACTTATTTATGCTATTTTGATGGGGTAGTTGTAGTGTAAAGAACACTATCCACAGGAGTTGTATTGGAAAGCAAATTTCTATGTAACTGTCTATTAGGGCCCTGTTCTCTTTTTTCCCCCTGTAATCGGCAGAGAACAACTACGCTGCATTCTCCTTGCGGGTGACCGCGCGACGCTTTCTGTGCTTCGCTTCCCGCCGGGCATTTCGCAGCTCTTCAAACGCAGCATTGACCTTACTAATCTCAGCATCAACGGAGACCAGCTCGTCCTTGCTCGCTAGTTTTGTCTTGAGTTGCTTTGCTGTGATTGTGGCCTCCTCCAACTGCTGTGCCAGGGTGGAAAAAGCGTGTCGCTTGAGATCCAGTGCATCTTTCAACGCAGTCAGCTCCCTTTGGGCAACCTCAACAGAACGCAAACGCTCAGCCTTCACAGACAGATAGTCCGAACGCGCCTGATCGGCCTTTTCCGCCCACCACGCAAGCAGGCGAGTGATGGCGCGGTCACGACGGTCGACACGCTGTACAAGGAGGGCCTTTCCTTCCCGGTACTGTGTCTCCCTAGTCCTCAGCGTAGCTGACAGGTCACCCAGCGCCTGCTCGTGCCGTTGAACAGCAGTGCGCACATCGCCCAATTCTGCCGCACGATCGAAGGCACTCACCAGTTCGGCCGCGCCGTCCGTTGTCCCGAGCGCCGTCTCCATCTCTGCATACCACGAGCGGGAAGGCACACCAAGGAATCTGCCCTGCGTCGCCCGCTCTGGCAGTAATCCGAGATGGTCGTCCTTGTCCTTTAGCGCTCCTGTGGCGAGGGCTGCAATACTTTGCTCCAGTTGCTTTGTCTTCTCCTTCATTGCACTCATCATTTCATCAAGGGATGCTTCAGTGGCGCTGTTTGCTTCGGTCACCTCGAGGGACTTCAGCAGTGATTGGAGTGCGGTCACAAAGTGGTATCTCTCTTGTTCGCGCTCGAGAATTTCGTCATCGACAACCTTGTAGAGTTCGTCAACGGTGTTAACTTGCCAATGACGCCGCTGCTCACCAACACTGAGGTGTCGCATTTTTGCCGTTGGGAGGGCGACGCCAGAGGTGAGATCGACGCCATACTCCTTTGCCAAGCGTAGCTTGTGGACCTCCTCCATGATATCATCGGACGGATACGAGAACACATGTGGCTCCGTGTATGTGCTTGGCAACACACCCTTCTTGCCTGCTGTATTAACACCAAGCCACCACCCGCTCGCGTCTGTCTCGACAACGTGGATGACATCACCCTCACGCAGTGGAAGAAAGCCATCCCCTGGAAGTTGATAGTCCGCTAATGCGGAGACAAGATGCGCCTTTGGCACGACCCCGCCGGTGTCCTCCATCGCGGCAGTGTGCACAGCAATCAACTAGTTTGCTGTGACCACCCGACAACTGACGGAAGGAGTGGCGCAGCGACTCTTATCTATGATGTATGTATTGATATATGTGTGCGGAAACCACTACCGTAGTTGAATGGTTAGAGGGGTCACTACCGTTGAGGAAAAAAAAGAAACACGATCGACGTGATCCGTTGGAAGGCATGCATGCTGTAGAGGGTGGGCATTTAGAAAATGCGAACGGCCAGAGGATGATGTAAAAGGACACGAGAACCCCTTAGCAGATATTGCTGTAATCATGGAGCTGCTAATGGATATCGGAAGTGTGTGATGTCGTCGCCCTCGCACCCCCTCCCCTCTCTCTCTCTTTTTTCAACGGAGATCACCGACACAGTAAATGGATTTTACCAATTAGATTCTTTAACTTCTGTCTAGGTATGTTCACATTAGTACATCGGAAAGATGAAGTGGAAGGAGGATGTGTATATGGTTGCAAGAAGAGGGGTACGAAAAGCATCAGCGTTGTTCAATCCGTTCCAGATTATAAGTGCCGCCGTTGTCAATGAACACTTCGCCGTTGATCCCAGGGAGAAGAAGCTGACCGGTAGACTCGTCGACGAGAGCTGCGCTCGGTCCAAATAGATGGTACGGGTAGGTTACCTGGCCCATCGTTTCCAGCTTTACGCCAATATTACGGATGGTGATCACCTCCGGCTCCAACCGCGTAGTTGTCGTCGCTGCTGTTGTCATGACTAAAAAGAATATCTCTAGTTGATATTTTACGGGCCTCCAACAGAGATGTGAATGATATTGCCTGTTGCTCACAGCAATCTAGTCTAACATGGCATAGAAACAAAAGAAGTAACGACGGGGGGGGGGAGGAGAGAGAGAGAACGAGATATAATTCTCAGTGGCCGCACTGATACACTATAGTCATGGCCAGAATCGGAGGTTTTACTAGAAAGACAGTACGTCCAGCCATCCACGGAACGACGTCGTCCCAGTCGTTCTAGTATTGATACTATTATTCTGTGCGTGTGGAGGAATCACACAGGATGATCATACCATACCAGCACAGTCCACTACACGCACGTACCCACCTATACATATATATATAATATCGGCAATATAATGGTGTGATGTTCTATGGGATGAATGGTTGTCCGGGACTGCAGCACTGTTACAACTGGTGCACATGGTTGAGTTGACCTGCGTGTTTTGTTCCTCTCTGCGTCCCTCTCCCCTACCAGTCAGTTGACGCGTTCGACGCGTACACACAGCAGGGAGGGGGATCTATTTTTAAAAGTGGAGCCGGATGTTAGTGGATCTCGTTTAGAAGTTATGATATATGTGAAGACGACCTGCGGTTAAGGTGTAAAGTACAGGTCTGCAAAGTTCGGATACTTGAGAGAGAAGGCCTCGCGCAGGGCGACGAGCGGAGAGCACTCGGCAGGCAGGGCGAAGGAAAGCGCCACCGACTTTTCCCCGTGATATCTCTGACGCACGATGCCCATCCGCTCGGCGAAGCGCTCCGACACGTTGTAGATGCTGGGCTCCCTCACGCGCTCAGTAAAGTCCAGCCCACTACCCTCCAGCGGCTTCCGCTCCTGCAAAAGAAAGAGGTCACTCTTCAGGGAGGCAAAGGAGGAAGGGTCAAACAGCACGCTAGCTTGTAGATTCCTTGGCTTCGCGATGAGGTGCCGGTAGTGGAAGTAGGTGGGACGATCGAAGAGGAAGCTGAGCTTGTGGGCCTCCGCAAATTCACGATACAGACTCTCGGTGAGCTGACCAGAGGAAGGAAATAGACAGGCGCCCTCCGCCGCGGTCGTGTCGGCTCGCGAGCCAAGAACTGGGAGTACGACATCGGTGATGTCGTAGAGAGAAGCGTCTGACTCGTCAGTGACGATGTGATAACGCTTTGGAGAGACAGACGAACCAGTATCCCGCTGAGGAGACTGCTGCGATGACACGTTCGCGCGAACGATGTCGCCGACTAGGACGCGTGATGCGCCGCCTGTAATGATCCTCTGCGACGCCATGGCGTTCCATAGAAATTGTCCAGCGCTGCGCTGTGCTTCTTCGTGTATCCCGAGAGATTGCCACAGGCGCTCAAGTTCTTGCTGGTGTCCGCTCCCCGCGTTCACTGTGGCTTGGTAGCTGGCCAGGGCACTCACAGCAGACTGGGTCGAGCGCGTAAAGTGGGCTGCTTTGCACTGCGAAGCCCAGTCAGCCGCAATAGACGCCGCTGTGCTATCCTCTGCATTCACATATGCCATGTAACAGTCGTAGTGCAGGGGGCTCGTATTGGCAAGACTCTCAAAGTAGCACCCCGAAGCGGCACCGAAATTGCGCTCGGCGGCGAGCCCTGCCGCTTCGTGAAGTCCACTATCGCTAACCCCAAAATTCTCCATCCCAAAGTAGTTGATGAAACCGCGTTCAGAGAGTGCCCTCAAGGCGTTCTCGATCACGGGCTCTTCCGCGCTGACGCACCGCAGGAGCAGCCTGTACGCGTACCCGGATGGGGCGCAAGTGAGGTCGTCGAGTTGGTTTAGTCCGTAGTAGCCACGTGGGTCGAAAAGGAGCGGGTGAAGGTTGTAGTGCCGGGAGGCGTGGGGCAGCAGCTCGCGCGTGACGCCCACGGCACAGCCAAACTGCGAGATACACCCAAACGACCCACCGGGCGGTGTCAGCATGGCTCTTTTACTAGTATTCTCGCTACCCCCGCGCACAATCGCAGGGACATTGCGAAAGTGAAGGGCATCGGAGCTGACGCCGAGCTCGTAGCGAAACCGATTGAGCACGCTATCCATCGAGTATCCGTCGCGGTACATCACAAACTGTAATATCGGCTCGTCTTTCGGCAGCTTCCCCGTTTTACGCACATACTCGCCGTGGTTCAAGACGAGGGGACTGAAGGTCTTCTCAGGGTCACTGAATGGGGTCGCAGTGTTCTCGACGAGCAGCGTCTTCTGCCGGGAAATCTTGCGCCACCGACCCTTTGGGGTCTTCATGAGAAAGGCACCATTTCCACGTGCATCAATCTCGTTCACCTGGAAATCCGCTGTCTGCGCCTTCACAACTGCCTCAAGGGGTGGCAGCATCTGCTGTTCTGTTTTCGCATCGGGTGCGTCGCGAACTCGGAGCAGGAGCCCACAACGGCGCTCCTCTGCGTCCAAATCTCTACCCGCATTCCAGTCATCGCGGGCTAGTACCTTGCCGTCACCTTCCGTCGAGACAGTTGGGTTAACCGCAGCCTTTGGCGCACTCAATCGAACTACGGTACCCCTCGGGAGGACCTTTTTAGAAAGCGCTTCACGACCGACAACGCTTCGCATTCTACGGGTGGTGGCTGTCGTAGGCTATAGTATTCCGTTAGTAGACAATGTGTGCGTCAGAGGACGAAACCGTTGGCTTTTTTTTGCTGCGTGTCCTCAAGTGTACTCCGTCAGACAAAAGCCCTCCTTCACAGTGTTCGGAGAAATCAGAAGAGCAAAATCACAAATTGTGAAAGGATAGTGCCAACCCAACGAAGTTTTTAGATGGGAGAAGTGTAAGTATCGAAGCGGAACGTGTCTGTAGCTATTGTGCCGGACATTTAGGCATTAAGGGAGGAAGTGTGCAGGTTGCGGCCCTCTTATACTCGGTTTGGGCTCCAATCCAGAGATGTTGCCTCGTCAATGGTGAAATACTGCTTTTCTTTTTTAAAAAGACGGTGCGTGTGGCGTTTATGGATTATGTATTTGAGCGATGGAGAGGTGTTCAGCCAAAAGCATCCGGGGCAACAGAACTCGTAGCGGTTGAAATTTGTATATATGCACTTTTGTGCATCTGTGGAGCAATAGGATACAATGGAAAATGCGGTACTTGTGGCAGGGCGTCCGCCCATCACACGACGGTTGCCGGAATGTAGAAGAGCAGGGAGAGAGGGGGAGGGAGGAGGAGGCGTGCGTATAAAAAAATAAATGCATTTCGGTGCGGAACTTATGTGTACTTGTTGAAGAAATCAACGACTGCAAGGTGCAAATAGTACAGGACGACGCGAGTGAACGTAACAACAATCCATTGCTTGTATATACAGGGGACATTCCAGAAGGTGATGCTAACAGCGATCCACGCGACCGGATTGTTCGCAGACCGCAACATCGCGAAGCTACCGAGTACAAAAAGACCCGAGATGAAAACACCAAAGACGCACGCACATGTCCATGTTACTGTTTGGGCGTACCACCATGAGAAGCACACCTGCGACGGCCTTGTCGGGTGCTCCGTCGCTGGTGCCGACTCTGGACTGTATTTCCCGTAGATGCGATTTTGCAAGAAAAAGTCCGCCACTGGGGACTCTTTGGGGAGCTTAGGGGCTACGCGACGACTAAGTCTGTTTATGAGTTTGCCAATGATAATAGAGATGGGGGCGCCAAGAATCACATCCATCGTGCACAAGGCGGCGTACCAACCGATGCCCTCTAACGGCTTCCCACGCACCTTTACGTGTGCTGCGGCAAGGGAAATTTTTGCAGTGAATGTGTAATTGACGGCAGCGGCTATACCTGTGGCCAGCAGCATCTTTGATAAATCTAGCAGGAAAATTTTAGGATGGCGAGGCTCCGTCTTGCGGACATACCGCATGTACACATAGACAGCGATAAAGCCCAGCACAGTAGCCACGCCCAACAGGCACAGCATCACAAACCCGGCCCGGCCGGAGAAGACCATGCACGACAAGGCTGACGAACTCGTCATGGGGTCCCTACCAAGACCTGACCGATCTTGCAGGGTTCCATTAATCGACATGCCAAAGAATGCCCGCACGCTATTGGGGCCGTTGTCAAATGTAAATGCCTTATAACGAACAATGTTGTGGAGACCAAGAACCGGGTCAACAATGTATATGCCCGATTACAGAGGAATGGAATAAAAAAAAGAGTCAGAGAGAGAGGGGGGATGGATGAATGACAGAAGATCTGTAACGCACATGATACTCAAGCCAGTATATTGGCGGAACAAAGCACCAGTATTTCGCCCACCAATAATAAAAAGGGAGAAGAGAAGGACATGGCGGATATGTCACTTCTGTTGGCAGCATTCGAGCGCGTGTATTTCATTGCCGAGTCCAATCCACGAGGGCCACAGGATGCACCCTATCAGGGTTTGGAACGCAAACTTCATGATATCACGTGATGTCCACAAAAGATGCCTTTCGCGTCACGAAACCTGTAGATACCAGTTCGTATTCATAGCAAACAGGGCCTTATTTTTTAAACTGGTTTAGCGTATGTAGATAAAGCGACAGCGGCTCGTCGGTTACACCAAGACATACTACTCAATTCTCGACCACACACGAACACACCATAAACACAACTAAAGCACACCCCGCGGTCTACAGTGCCACTTGCGATGCTGCAGCCGCGAGGAGCCGTCCGCGCTCACAGCACATTGAGAGCGACATCTCTCTCTCTCTCAGCGCAGCATAGCCCATGACGTCTTCTGTGACTTCACAAATCGCTGAACGGTGCCATCAGCGACATCAACGGCGTACGACGCCTCCCCCTCGTCCTTCCAGGGGTTGTAGGGATTGTCGTAGTAGGGCTCATACATTGCGCGTTCCGCCTCCTCCGTTCGCGCCGCGGCTTCCATCTCGACTGTCTTGAGCTCTAGTGGCACGTCGCCGAGCACTTCACTCTCAAGGAATCCCATTTCCGGGAGCTGGGCACGAATGTGTGGGGGTAGCATCATCAGCTTGTGCGCGTACATCTCCTCCTCCAGCTGCATCAGTGCACCCTCTGTGATAACGAGCGTGTCGTGCTCGAGGGCATCAAAGGCGTTGAACCGGTTAATGGGAATGGGGTTCTTCGGTCCCTTGGGACCCTTAAACCGCTGCTTCGAGGCGGACCGGTTAAAGTCGTATTGCTCGTCGCACAGAAGAGTGGGGCGCACCAGCTTGTTACGACCGTTGAAGAAGCTCCCAAAAAAGAAGGCGCGGTCAAACTCAGAACTCGGGGTGAGACGGGAGCCACCATCCATGAAGAGCACTCCCCCACCGTTGTGGCGCACGTCCCATTGCATTCTCCGGCATAGCTCAAGGTAGGCCTCCTGCGTCGGCTCGGACAAGGTAAGACGGTCAACAATTTGTAGCTTCCCCTGCAGCATCTTCAGTGTGACAAGCATGCGGTTGCTCTTGCTCCACGTCTTGACATCCATCGTCGGCATACGCATATTCCACGGCTTGGTCGGCTTGCTGTACCCACCCCACGGGTGGCCGTGGTTTTTCCTGTCACTGACACGGGGCATACCCATGCCCGTGTTAGGCCAATTCTTCTTCGCCTTGCGCCAAATCTCGCGCGTTTCGTAGTCCCACATGCTGGTGTAGTTCCGGCAGCGCACCACCCAGTAGTGCAGGTTCTTGGACATCTCAGCCACCTCGGGGTATAGACCAAAGATGAAGGGATCCAACTCCCGCGTGTGGGTGACCACATTGTTGAGATCGTACACCGGTGCAACGATACGCTCCTTCATTGTGCCGACGGGGTAGACCACCGGACGGGTCGTGCTAAAGTGTGGCAGCTCTGGCAGTTCCTCCGTAAAATACGGGTGCGGACGCTGAGGTGACGGAAAATACGGAGACACGAGAGGCCGCGTCACCGTGTTGTGTGGCACAAACAGCGGCAGAGGGTGGGCCCCTGGCAGAACTTGACTGGGGCCCTCGTAAACAAAGTCGCCCTCATCGCGCGGGGCGACGTCGTGGACTCCGGACGCGCGGGCGTCGTAGCGCGGATTGAACAGGATGCCGCGAACGCTAACCCCAGCGCTCAGGCGCGGCGTTAGCTTCACGTGTCGCCTGAACATCTTCCGGTGCTCTGCTCAGTTGGCAAGGTGTACTATCTTCTACTTCAGGAATGGTTGTTTAGTGATATAGACAACGCGGAGGTACACATGCAATATACATAATTAAAAAAAAACGAACAGACAGGTGCAAGAGCAGTTCAGTCCGTGGACGTATTTCCGCGTATGTGTGGGAGTAGAAAGGAAGGAGAGGGTAATAGGAAGGAAACGTGGTTCCGCAGTGGTTGTCGGAGATCGTCAGCGGGGTGTGGGGGGATTCGTGATCATTGCCACCTACTAACGGTAACATATATATACCCCATTCATCACAGCAATGGCCCCCGGAAGAACCAAAGATGTACTCCGTGACACTCACATTGTTTGCTTGGAAACGCAACAAGCGCCCGTACGTTACAGGCGCTGTCAGCGTCGCCATAAATGGTGAAAAGATATATACACGCATATTCCTTACTTTTTTTGGTGGGGGTCCATCACCATTCGTTCCGGAAGGCTGTCGCTTGGGGAGCAGTTCGCAGACTGCACCAAAACACAAAGGATAACAGAAACAAATGACGAAAGAGCAATCTGAAAAAGTGGGAGTGTAATGAAGGGAGAAGATAAGAGAGAAACAAGAAGAAAAAAGATAATAGGGAAGAAGAGTACAATCGGACAAATACAACCCAAATACCGATATCGCCACCATCACAAACATCGTAGCCGCAGCGTGTCTTTCGTGTGGAAATAAAGCAGCAAGCCGCCTTCTGCGTTAGCTGCGACCGACCGGCTCCTGTCAGGGAGACAAAAAAAAAGGAAAGAAAGAAAGGTGAGAGTAAAACAGAAGAAGGGAAGTGAGAATGAAAGCTGCTTGAAAATAGACGGCAGTGCGTATGCGCTGACGGAGAAGTAAGGGAGACAAATACGCCGTGGAGAACAGCAGCGCTAGATGACATGTCGCATCTTGTTTAGCCGGCGTCTACAAGCTTCTCAAACTCCACCAGACGCCGCTGGAGTTGGCAGATCAAGTGTAGCTGCTCGTCCATTTCATTTTCCTTCTTCGCGACGAGTTCCTTGAGGCGCTCGTTCTCGTCAAGCAGCTGCCTGTTCTCGGAACGGAGGCGACTGTGCTCCACCTCGAGCTGTGCGTACGAGGCCCTAGTGCGCTCGTTCGCGTCGTTAAGAAGAGAAATTTGGCTAGTTGCAGCGTCTAGTCGCGCAATCAGGGCCTGCGATGCCAAGGTCGATGCTGCAGCGTCATCGGCTTTGCTCACTACGGCGGATGGGTTGACACCACTACCTTCATAGGCATTCACCTCTTCGCAAGATTGCGGACCGCTGTCTCTTGAATTACTGTTGCTTCCTGGAAGTCGCCCGACGCGATGCACGGAGGGGCTGCAAACCATGCGCGCCATCCTACACGCCCTCTGCAGGCGTGGGTTCCGCACCACGCTGACTGCCGCTAAAACCTTCGCTGATCCCAGCGAATCGTCTTCATCTGCTGCGCTAGCTGGGGAGACGCTCGGCTTACTACCCTTACACGAGCCGATACGGCTCAGAAGGTGACGGACCGAGCACGCAGGCGCACTCCACGACCGGCGGCTTCTCGACAAACGGTCACCGTAAGAGCTGCTTGTGAGTGCTGCCTCACTTGGTTGCATCCGTGCCAGTGTCTTCCACTAGAGAGGTTGATTACCTTTTGTATGCTTTATTTCCTTTTGGGTATATTTGTGGTAATGTTTGCTGCTGGTATATATATATATATATGTGTGTGTGTTGAGAAGCTAGATGGGAAAAATATGTCAGATACCAGATTGTCAAGAGCACGCAACAGGTGGCAAAGTCGTCCAAAAGCATGTGTCATCAGAGATGATAGTAATGACGCTAGTGATTGTTGACGCGCCCGTCGATGCAGCCAAGGGGGTGCGTATGCATACCCACAATTAGCCTTTCATATGGATGTATATACAAATATATATTATTTGCACCCGTTTACAGACACCAAGAATGTCTTGGTGGCGACTGACGATGGGTTGAGGTTGAGCACGGATGTTTCAGGGGACAAAGTCAGTACGTGGACGGCTCGACTGCAGGATATACGGCTGGATTGCAGGCTCCATACAACATGGCCAAACCCCACCAATCCTGCAGAGCCAATGAAATACAGCAGACCCAGAAACATGTATTCGAAGTTGGTGAACATGGCGGGGGAGAGGAGGGAGTTGGTATCTTCTTCCCTCACGCAAAGGCGGAATAACGGGTAAGTTAGGAAGGCAGTCAAACACGTCCGCTCCTCACGGCATAGTGGTGAGCCAGTGCCGTACAGCCTTACAAGAGCGTGCACCTCTTCTTTTTCTTGCGCTCTGATGACGGCGATGGGGTTATACCGGTTGGGGACGCTGGAGTTGAAACGGTGGGTGTCACGCCTGGCCCGTCCCGGCCGGCTTCGAGGCCATTTGAGGCTGATGCCTGACCTGCTGGTCCAGTAGCTAGTGGCGATGCAGGTCCAGCGGTCGCTGTCCCTGCGGAGGCATTCACACCACCACCCTCGTTTCCGCCGCGGATGGAGCGCACAAGCGTCTCGAAAACATCCGTGGCCATAGCGTGGTCCTTGGCAGTCACCTCCAGGAAGGGACACCGCATCAGCTCCGCTGCAAGGTGGCGGCCCTTCTCTCGGTCCACCGCCCGGTAGGTTTCTTGATCGATCTTGTTCCCCACAAGCACGCAAACTGGCGCTTTTGTCGCCCCGCGAACGGTGCGCAGCTGGTTGTAGATCTTTTGGACCTGTAAGAAGCTTTCTAGATCGGTTATACTGTACACGAGAACAAACCCCTTACCTTTCCGCAAGTATTGGTCGCGCATAGCCCCAAACGTTTCCTGCCCGGCCGTGTCAACCACAGTCAGCACCGCAGGCTGGGCGTCCACGTTAATGGGTTTCCGATAAACGTCTTCGATTGTCGCGTCATACTGGTCCACAAAGTGCCCTTGAACGTATTGAATGGTAAGGCAGCTTTTACCTACACCGCCAGACCCAAGAACAACAATAGGAATATCTGACATGATCTGTACATGTGGTCAGGTGTAAGGTGTGACATCCAGTGGGGATGGTAAGGAGCAATGGGCGCGTGCATGTTTGTGATACGAAGGGGGGAGAAGGATTGTGAAAGGGTGAAGGAGAGAGAGAGAGAGCAATTGCAATAACACACAGCTGTTGTCGTAAGAAAATACTGACGAGCAAACTACAGAACCGTCAATCGACCTGACCGTATGGCGACGAGGACAGACAAACGGATATACGCATATGCTACTTGCAACGGCTCTGGGCGGGTCACGCGGCGTAGCTCATTGGGCCTTTCAGCAGCAGTTAGTAGACACCAAGGTAAGGGCGCTGGTGAAGGTTAGGAGAGGGTGGAGGGGGGGAGGGGCTGTTCGAGGTACCGCCACAGAGTTGGCTGCTTTGGTAATATTTTGGTCATGTGGTTATCCATCAAGGCCATGGAAGTGAATACGATGAACGTAGACAAACGAAGGAAATGAAGCAATTTAGACGGAATGAAATTGAAAACCCTTTGTTTGATAAGCACGAAGAGCGAGAGGGCACTGGGGGCGGAAAAAAAAAGGAGGACTATGGCGGTCTGGTAGAAGACAACCGTGGAGTTTATTCAACCCGAACACCACCTCGCGAGGTGGTCCGCTTTGTGAACAGGTACGCCGTCGGCGCGGCAATCGCGTTTACGACGAGGCAGACCAATATAGGCGCAGTAATGCAGATGGCTCCAGCGCAGGAGTGATCGGCGTCCCGGCCCTGAACCGAGCTGTAATAGTCATACACTGGGCCAAAAAGGGCAAAGTTGAATACAATAGGAGAGAGCATCCCCGCAGTGTATAGCCAACTATAATGTTTCCCGCAATTGTGGGTCGTGAAGAAGCCAGTCACGACGAGTACGGTGCTGCCCCATGACACCCCTGTCGCAAAGCCAACAACAAAGAAGGGAAGGAACAGGCCACCACCCGGCATGAGCAAAAACAGTGGCAGACCAAATAAGTTCATGACTGGCGCAACGATAAGAAAGGTGGCGACGGATATTTTGCGGCGCTCCATGATCGGCTGCGCTGCCCCAACAAGAATGCGGCCGACAGCGCTAGCGACACCATAGATGGACACGAAGACAGTGTTCACGGTGAGTGAGAAGCTATCGTAGGCCATAGCCTGATATATTTGACTGCTGTTAGTAGAGATAAGTGTCATGGCACCCCACGAGGCAAAGCACACATACCACAACATCCAAATATCGCAGTGCTTAAGGTTGGTAAAGAGTGGGGCGTTGTTAAGGGAAACTGGTGTCTGGTGGATGGCGAAGGATAGCACCCCAGCACTGTCAATGGAGCCCTCCACATCAACAGCGTAGACCGTACCGTCCTCCTCCCCCACAGGCTGGTCGTCCTCCCGCGCGGTTGCGCAGTCGCCAGGGTGCAGCGTAGATCCCTCACCCGACTGACGGTTAGACGAGGACTGTTGGCGACAGCCGCAGCCGCGCTGGGGCCGGCTGTTGTGGTGCTCTCCCTCGGCTGGGTGTACCGAGCCACTTTCAGACGGCAGATCCGATTCCTCGCCCTGCTGCTCGTCAGCCAACCTGGTCGCTTCTGACGCCACCCTCCCGAGACAGCCTCCGTATTTCCTAGACCCTTGCGCTTCGTCAGAGGTTGACGAAGGTGCGGCTGCGTCGTGACGCCGAGCGGGCAGGGACTCGTCGTCGTCGCCGCCTTCCCACTCGGCGAGGATGGCTGCGCGCTCCGCGGCATCCCCTCCGTTTTCTTTATACCCGCCCTCATTCTGCGGATAGCTCGGAGTAAGGAAAACCATGCTGATGAAGGAAAGCACGAGGCCAATGGTACCAAACCCAACGCACATGCGTCCTAGGAAGGAGAGTTCGACCACTGCATTCTCTATGAGACTGACAACAAGCACGTATGCCACCCCGACAACAAGGATGACCGTTCCGATGTTGAATGGCCGGTCAAACATAGTCGATTCGCCGCCGCCTTTTCTCAGCGTCGCAAGATCGGGCACGTTGAGGCCAAGGCACCACGTGCCTTCGGAGGGGAGCCGGACGAACCTGCTGCTCAGCAGCCCCGTTACAGCTGACAGGCAGAGTAGGAACAAGAAGAACGGGGCGATGCTGTCAGCCCCGCGCTCGAAAAACGCAACGTAGATTTGGGCAACCAGCGAGCTGCCGAGACCCATGAACGTCTTTTGGATCAGGACCACGCGTCCCTTGTAGCACGAGAATGCGCGAAGATTTGTCAACACGCTCCCAGTCTCGTAGAAGCTGGCGGAGAACTGGGACAGACCGTAAAAGAGGCTCATGACCACAACGCTACTTCCGAGCAGTGGCTGCTCCATATTGACAAAGATGAGAAACATGCCCGCCCAGCCACACACATTCAGCGTCGAGCCGGCAAGTAAAGTGGCGCGAGGACCTCTTGTGTCGAACAAGTACCCATTCGGGAGCGAAAAGTAGCTGAGGAGGACGCCCACCGTCGAAACTACGTTCACCTCCCACTGACTAAAGCGAAACGCCCCGCGCTTCATGAATGGGCTGAAGATGCCAAACGTGAAGCACGCCCCGTTGCACACGCAGATGAGGATGCCGACGAAGAATTGCCTGAACCACTTCTGCTCTAGTGATAGTGGTCCACAGAGCTGAGCTGCGTGCCCTGTAGCTGTGGTGCCGGCAGCGCCAATGGCCACAGCGGCTGGTGCGGTCGGCGAAGATGATACAGGGGAGGACATGGCTATTCTATCGATCGTTACGGGTGGCTCCAGTTTACAGATGGGCACCGGCACGGATATATATTTTTTGGCCTACACGCAAAGTGCGCAATTGTTGTCACCTGGAGGTTAGAAGTGTACTGTTGAAAGAAAAACAAACGGTACATACAGTGCATTTGTTGGCGATCAGGGATGTCCAGTAGTAGGTAAAATTATCGTTACGAGTATATATGGACGCGGCGGTCCTGCGGGACAGTGACTGCTGCTACAGTTCGTACTTGTACGGCACACCGCTCCTCTCTACGGCCAAAGTACGTCTGCCATGCAGACGTACGACGCGCAGGCAGAGTTGCGCTTTGGAAGTAAGAAGAGGTCACCATCCCTGGTGGAGACATCATGTCCACAGAGCGCGCGGTATGATTTGCTTCGTGTGCACTATGTTTTTGTTCGCTTTTGGTTGTAATTGTATCTGGGAATATCGAATGCTGTTTACATATCGCAACGAGTTAGTGTTCAAGATCCCATATGGCTACTTTCCTTTTACATGCTCCACATCATCGATATATTTATGTGGAGAGGAGGAGTGTCATTGAGAAGCGAAAAGAGAACATGATATGGGTGGCACGCCCACTGTCACGGCGCGACAGCTCGGGGCATGTGCCCATGTGCGTTACACAGTATACTCAACGAGAGGCGGCGACAGAAAGGGAGAAGAGATATAAAGTGCAAAATGGGAGCGTGTAATTATATACATGTACCGTCCTACCAGCAGCCTCTACTTTCAAGTCCCACCAAAGCGCGGAAAATGCACGAGGTAGAAAAACAAATAGTGACGCACATACCACTACGCCTTCAGGCGCGATGGTCGCCCTGTCGGGGGGCTGTCGTCGTCCTCATCGGAGGTGTCTGAGTGGGGGTGACCGGTCTGTGCAATGGCTTCGTCCTCGTCATCGGAATCGCCGCCGACCATACGTATCGTCCCTGGCTGGAAAGGGCGCTGGGACTCGCCAAGGCATACGATGAAAGGGCCTGGCTGCCGCGTCCCTGCCTCGCAACTGGAGTTGACCGTACTCCACTGGAGGGGAATCTCCACACACGAGCCCTCGAAGGTGAGTGAGAGTGCCTCGTCAAGGTCACCGGAGGGCTGCAAGCCCGACAGCTCGACTACGACGGTGTCCGTCATGCCGGCGGCAAGAAAGCGGTGAGGGTAGGTCACTGTGAGGAACCCCTTCACAGCAGCGGGGGCGGTAATCCGGTAGCGGCACGGGACAGTGGATATGTTTGTGACGCTAAACTGCGTTGCGTACCGACGGCCCACCAGCACTGTGCCAAAACACACCCCGCCCGAATGGGTTGCCTCCCCTTCGACTGTGCTGTTCGCAGCGTCGGGAAAGTCTACGCGGAGGCTCGGCACGTACAGTGCCGCGTCATCACCACCTCGCATCGCACAGTAGCGGTAGTTGCTCGCGACAGCGCTCTTACCATTGTCAGTGTTGTTAACGCTGTGCTTCGAGTACATCAGTGGGGGGCGTCCCCGTCCCTTGTGCGATGCGCCGTGGGACGTCGCTGTGATGTCGGAGGCCGTCTGCGCTGCAGTGTCTTCCTCCGCGGCCGCGGCTTCCTCAGCCGCTGCATCCACATGGCCTTCCTCCGCGGCAACGGCCTTGACGCGGGACTGCCGACGCTGCGACAGCAGTGCGCCAGTAGCGACGGTGTCCGTCTTCGGTGCAACCAGCGATGTCCAGTAGTTGGGCATCTTTCGCGCCGGTTTAGGCTGGTGCGGGTTGGTAAACGCGGGAGAGTCGCAATCGCGTGCCAGCGCCGATGAGAGCGCAGGCCGGATGAGCGCGTCCACACCGCCAGGTGAGCCAATCTCCCCTGTTGAAAGGTCCAGGTGATTATCGACCGCCTCCTCAGAAACCGCAGGCACGGGCACAGGACGGTCCATCACCTCTGTCAAATGAATACCCCACCACGTCTCCAGGGGCACCGAGGATGTCCGCTCCGCCGGCTCGCACGACCGCGGCGGTGGCTGATTGGCCACGAGGAGCTGAATATCGTTCGGCAACGCGAATTCACTGACTGGTCCATGCCGCGCCACAGCACGTGGGTAGCCGCCGGTGTGGTTGCTGTCTGACAGAACATCCGTTGCCGCCAGCGCGTGATGGGAGAGGTAGTCGGCCAGCGACGTGGCGTCGCCGTGACTCCAGAAGAGCAGCTGTCCACCGGCCTTCTCGCCTTCGGCGCGAAACCCGCAACGTAGAAGTGCACGTCCGTCTCTGTATGTCAGCGAGGCGTTGGGGCGCGGGGGCGGGCACAGTAGCTTGCGGATCTGTGCCCGCGTCGTCGCTTTCCGGTGCTGAACCAGGGCGTCCTCGGTGGGAAGGGGTGCCTCCTCCACGCCCGCTGCCGCGGCGAGCAGATCAGGTTGCACAGACTTGGGAACGTCCGCCAGGTGCAGTGCGTTCTCCACGTCAAAGGCGACCCCGCAACCGTCGAGGACTTCCACAAACTCCGGATTAAGAACCTCCGGAAGGCGGAGCAGCTCCTTCAGCCGCGCGTTCGGGGGCAGCGTCGCAACGTACTCGGGCGGCAGCTGAAGGGTGCCGTCGGCATCCTGGCGTGAGAGTCGGCCGAACGGCGACACGCGCAGCACCTCCGTACCGCTTCCGTCCTCACCTGCAGAACTGGCGTCGCGCACCTCCCCGTACATGCCACCAAAGGCGCAATCCACAGTGTACCAACTGCGGCAGTGGGCACTGTCAGCGCGCGCCGGTGAGGCTGCGGTTTCTCCCACACGGTCATAGTGCAGCTCCATCCGGTAGCGCCGCAGGTCGATTGTTGCCATGCTGCGCCCTAGAGGCAGTTCCGTGCTGTCGCGGCCCTGGCGTACTACGACTGTCTGGTCAGTGAAGCGGTATGTCACTGACACTTGTTGCTCAGAGAGGTGGGTCAGCGACAGCCAGCGGCGGCGCCGGCAGGTTCGTAGGCACAGACCACTCGCCCGTCCTTGATCGCTCACCATCGTCAACTGCCACGAAAGAATCCCTGTCCTCAACGAGTCGAGGGCACACGATACGCTGTCGTCTGCTGTCGATACAAAACCGCTGCCCATGCGGGCCTGCACGAGGCGCCGCGCTGAACCACCCGAACGACCCTCAGCTTCGTAGGTCAACTCCACCCCGTCGCGGCGGCGGACCACCACGTGAGACGGCGTACTTCCTTGCTCTACGACGCTCGCAACAGGCGGCAGTGGCTGCGGTGGGGACGGCACCCCCTCCTCGGAGATGGCGACCAACTTGCGGTCGCCATTTACGGCAGTAAGGAGCAGCATTCCGCTCTTGCGGTGCACCGTCGCGCAGCTGCCCCGCGGGCCGAGAATCACGCGGTGGTGCTCGACGTCCGGTGAGACAATTTCGACGAACCCGTCAATGTGGGCACGCAGTTCCGAAATGGTTCGAATCCGCCCCATCTCCAAACGACCCTCCGTCTTGGGGAGTGCCGCCGCCTCCTCGGGGGTCCACAGAGACACCTGGATGTCGACCTTACCGCTTTCGCTGCCGGTGGGAAAGCGCAGCCGCACCGTCTCGCACCCTTGGCGCAGCTCCACAGCTGTCTGCCTGCTACAGCCAGCCTCGCTGTCGGCAAGAAGCATCGAGAGCGTCATTTCTGGTCGCTCCTTCGGTCGCGGACACACAGGTGGAATGGCAGCGACGGCGGCCTCCTCCAACTCTGCCAGGGTGGGTAGGGCGCCGGCGGCATTCTTGTCGCGGCCGCCGCCAGCGCTCCGCCCGCCCTTGCCCTTTGGGCCTCCCTGAGCAGCGAGGAACTGAATGTTGGCCTCGTTCTTCGCCTGTGCGACGGCTCGAGCGTAGGCGTCTTCGTCGGCGGCCAACGTGTTGTCCGCGACTACAGTGGTGAACAACTGAAAGGCCCTCCCCGCGCGCATGAAACCGCGGACACAAGAGGGGACGCGTGCCTTCACAGGCTTCGGCTTCGGGATGTTCGCCTCGGGAGCCTCCTCCTTTGCCCCGACGGCGACAGTGGGAGGTGGAGCCACCGGCTCCTCCTCTAGCACTTCCGGCGGCTCGTCGAACTGGCAACCAATCATGAAGGACTCCTCATGGGGGAGGGCAGGGAGCTCGACGAAGCTGCGGAGCTGCCGCGTATTCGCCAACTCCCGCGCCACCTCTAGCACAGCGCCGTCAGCGGGAAACGCCCACTCCACTTCTTCGTAAGCGCCGTGGGCCGCGGGGCCCGAGGCGACGAGGCTAGCGCCGGCAGGTGGGTTGGAGTAAAACTGTTTCGTGTCCTCAAGCACCCGGCGGCGACGCTCGAGGCGCTGCAAGAG
Organism: Herpetomonas muscarum; assembly: GCA_000482205.1. Taxonomy (NCBI): domain Eukaryota; phylum Euglenozoa; class Kinetoplastea; order Trypanosomatida; family Trypanosomatidae; genus Herpetomonas; species Herpetomonas muscarum. The sequence continues at coordinate 19,723 of AUXJ01001381.1, forward strand.
TCGGAAATGATCCTCGAGCGGCGGGGGCGGTGACGGCGTACGCACACGCTTCTTCTTCCGCCGCCTCCGCGAGCCATCACCCCCGCCCTCGTTAGCACTCTCTTCGCCATCCCCACGGGGAGCGCTGTCTCCCGCCCCCTCGCCCTTCTTGGACGACGCGCCGTCCTCGTCATCACTGCCGCTGTCCTCCTCGCTCTCGCTCTCGCTCTCCTCCTCAGACGATTCTGACTCCGTCCCCTCTTCAGCGTCGCTGGGCGGTGGCGGGGGGTAGTAGTAGCCGCACTCCGTCGCGCAGTGTTCCAGCCCCCGCACAAAGCGCGGAAAGGTCACGGCGCTAGAAAAGGAATAGGTGCGCTGCTGGCAACGGGCAGATCCGTCGCCCCTGCTGAGCACTGTGGCGACAAGTTGGCGGTGTCCATCCGTAGCGTTGGCCGTCGATGACACCCACCCTCCCATGTTCTTGGCCCGCAGGGGGTCCACCAGCGCAGGGCCGAGGCTGTCCGCGACGGCAGTGCTGCTACCGTCCCCGTGACGGTACTGTGCAGTTGCACAGCGCAGGATATCCTCTGTTTGCGCGTCAATGGCCACATCAGACATGTGTGGGAAGCTCTTCTTCAGGATGTCAGCAATTGTTGCCTTGATGAACGCGTCCTGTCCTTCTGGGGGACTTGCGGGGCCTCCCGCCGGGACGGTAGTGCTGTTCTCAGTGCGCATGTCGGCCAAGGAGGCCTCCTTCCCCGACGGGGGCCCCGCGACACTGCTAGAAGTACGTGTGGCGGCAAGGGCGGATGCAGGTAGCACGGACTTGAGCACAGCGAGCATGTCGTGGCCAACGCGTTCCTTCTCACGACGCATGCGCATCTCTGACAGCTGCTCATCGCTAGGGAGGAGCTTGGGCAGCTTCGCCGCAAGTTGCACCAACGGGTTTTCCTCCGGGTTGACCTCCTCCGGGGAAATTGGAGGCGCCTCCGCGACCCGCCGCGCTGTCTCGTCGCGCAGCTTCACGCTCGCGTCTGCCTGACAGAAGCAGGCGGTCACAAAGCGCCCCACAGCACTACAGCCAGCTGCGGTGGCAGGGGCAACGGCAGTTGACGAGGGGCCCGCCATGGCGTCGGTGTACTCCACGGTCCGCGCGGCTACGTCGCTCATGCGGCGAACATTGTTCTTAGTCATCAGTTCCGGTGCGTCGGGGCCAAGGCCGCCGTCGTCGCCGTCACCGTCCATGGTACCCCCGGTGAGGGCGATGCTGGGAGACGACTTCCGTGGCGGCGAGACGCTACGGCGTTTGGA
>AUXJ01001384.1:0-10881 GCA_000482205.1 Herpetomonas muscarum
CCTCGGCAACACCACAGTCAACTATGGTGGGGTGATTGAGAGGGAGAGGCAGGCAGGCGACGGGGGCCATCGCGCCGCCTCGCAGACAACCTCTCGGCGTGCATTGCTCACCTTCCTCCGTCGAGAGCAACAGCAAGTGACCCCACATCAACCTGTGAGCGGAGTCGACGCCACCACACTATGATACGGTGACAGGCTTTCACCGAGGGGGTTTCGAAACTGCGGATCGCAAGGCTCTCCTTTAAGTCTGACGAAGGCACCTTGGTCAGTTCAGCGTCGAACACTTCAGCTGCGTTAATCACACGCTGGATGCGCCGCAACTGCCGCGAGGCCTTAGCATCATTTGGATCCCCCCTCAGCTTGGCCTCCGCCTCGTCCTGCATCCTCTCCAGCTCATCAAACAATGGCGAAATCTGAATATCCGGACACCCAACAAACAGGTACACATGCACGTTCTGGATGTGCCGACACACCTTCTTCGAGGGGCACGTGCAGCAGTCCTGCAGCCGGAAGCCAGGCTGGTAGAGGTTCAGTGCCTTCCCAAAGTCCACAGTATGCACCTCATCGGACTTGGTCTGCGACTGGTGGTACACCACCGTGGAATACTTGTCTTCGTGACGAAGGTACCGCTTGAACGGTGGAGTAATCTTCAATTTGCCACCGTGAAGCTGCGTTGCCCGGCGTGCCCGGATAGGAGCGTACATCTCCGGATGCTCCTTGGGTGTACACAGTCGCCGGGGATTGTTCTCCTGAGGAATGTCCGGCTGCTCGCCAGTCATCCACGGAAGCTTTAACAATTCCTCAGCCGATGGCCTTTGCTCCGGTTCCTTCTGCAGGCACTTACTCACAAAGTCCTTCGCAGCATATTTGACTTCATGCCATATTTCGTCCGAGAAGTCCATCTCATTATTCACGATATACTCGCACGTATCCTTTCCACGACGGAAAGGGTTTTGCCCCGTAAGGAGTTCGCACGCGATTACGCCCACAGGCCACATGTCACACTTCTTGCCGTACTTTTCAGTCGAAAATTCCCCGGTTGACTTCCTCGCCACCTCGGGAGCCATGTACGCATCTGTCCCACAGAAGGAAGTTCTTGGCGCTTTCCCAGAAACTCCAACGTCAGCCAGGCACACATCCGTAAGGTGCGACGCGTTGTCCGGCACATTCGTCCCGCTGTAGCGCAGCAACACGTTCTCCGGCTTCACGTCGCAGTGAATGATGTCCTTCGAGTGGATATGCTGCAGCGCCGATAACAGATGGCGCACAACCACTGCAGCGTTCTGCTCGCTGTAGCAGTGTAGCTCCTTGATGGCGTTCTTGAGCGTTCCGCCGTGCATCAGTTCAAGCACAATATACACCTTGTCCGCAGTGGTGAAGTACTCGATCATCTGCACCACGTGTGGATGGTAGCCGATCTCAGCCATCATCATGGCTTCGTGTTCGGCATTGGCAATATCTGCGGCGCCACGCATTTTCGATTTCCCAATCTTCACGGCATATTCCTTACCTGTCGTCTTGTGGACACACTTATAAACCTTGGCAAAAGCGCCCTTGCCGATACTCTTATCACATTGATCATAGAAGTCCCTGAAGTGCACCTGCGATGCTTTATCAGACATTGTGCTTCGAAGGACAAGTGCTGTTGACAGGAATATCCAACCGAGTGGTTGTCGCTGCAGCCTGTGGTGGGAAGCAGAAGGGTGAGGCCGCTGGTTTGTTGTGCCTAGGGTACCGAGAGCTTCACAATGCGTAATGCCGTTCTATCCTATCTTCCTGTGCCAGTGTCCGTGTGTGCAGGTAAGTCTGTGCGTACTTGCCTGTGTATGTATGTGTGCGTGGGTGTGTGTACGGTGGGAAGGGGTGGTGATCCTTGCTATCTATTGACGAACGCGAGAGAACAGGGGCGCAACCAAGACGTTGGAAACCGTCTGGGCGATCGTCTATATGCGAGCAGCGCACTTTAACTACAGTTGAAGGGTTCTATCTGTGAAGGTACACACGCATGAAGAGGTAAGAGGGCGTGCGAACATACGGTTAAGAAAAACATAGTTGCTTTTAGAAGATGATCATGGACTGGCAGGTGTTGCGTTCATTCACCTTTCCGTTTGTGGGAGGATGGGCAGGAACTCGGCAGCTCATGCATAATTACTGACTTTCAAAGCGGAGAATGGGGGGATGCGCGATGGGCTGCCATGCAAATGATGCGTACTGAAAGAGGTTTTCTTGTAGACGAACTATGGAGAACTGCGCACATGCAGGGATACACATAAGATGATTGGAGGAGGATAGTTACTGAAAACCTCCTCCTGCATTGCTTCTCCAGACCCTCCTTACGGTTCAGTCACAGGGGCTGTGGAACGCAATCAGAAGGAAAGCTGCAAGAGGACCAACTTCTGTCAGTTTCCGTCCTCTCTTCTCAGAGAGAAGAATGAGCCGTAAGCCCGCCTTCTCTCTCCGAACGCAGAGGCGGGATGGAGGAAAGGTGCTAACGTTTGTTCCTTATCCAATGTCACACACGACTGCCCAGCGCGTGCCGTCATCTTGATTGTGGGTTCCTTTCGCTCGTCAACGTGCACATCCGCAAGAGGACTGTGATGGCAGTCTGTCCTGAGCAGTATCACCATTGGATATACATTAGCTACCTGCGATGCTTTTTGTCGTGTGGCTGTGGCGTTGGTGTTGCTGCTGATGCTGTTGCTGTTCTTTTCGTGGCGGCCACAAACCACGTGTTGGTGACCGCCTACCGGGTACCAAGGCTCGACCGGATCCATGGATGCTGGAGAGCCTCCTTCGCCGATGGGCGTTTGGAGGGGTTTGTGTGCGTGAGGGCAAGTATGAAGTCCCGTGCGCCCTGCGAGATTTTCTTACTCGCTGGCAGAGTGAAGGGCATTTGGTTCCGCACAACAGACTGGAAGACTTCTGTGGGCGTCGGGCCGTCGAAGGGCATCAGCCCTGTCATCATGACAAAGGCGACCACGCCGGTAGACCAAATGTCGCACTTCTCATTGTACAGCGGCTTCGCATTGGAAGCAGCGTGGAGCTGCAGCCCAATCAACGCGAGTTCCGGTGCGCTGTACTGCGGTGAGCCAACACAGTTGTCACTAGGTATTTTACGTGTTGCAAAGCCCAAGTCACCAATCGCGAGCGACTCTCCATCCCGTCCCGCCTTGGAACGAAAGAGAATGTTCTCTGGCTTGATGTCCCTGTGCATGACGCCGCAGCCGTGGAGGTGCATCAACGCCTCCAGCACCTGTGCCAGGAGCTTTGCTGCCCTCACCTCACCAAGGGCGCCAGAGTCGCACAGCGTCTCAAAAAGCGTTCCCTCTGGTAGGTACTCTGTTACGACTGTGACGGCGGAGTCGTCCTCGTAGACATTCAGTGTCTGCACAATCCGCGCATTCGGTGGGATTGACAGCCCCAGCTGACCCTCCTCCCGGCCAAGGGCGACTCGATGGTCAGAAACTTTGTGCTTGCGGTACATCTTCGCCACACACGGCACACCTGTGCGGCGGCTGGTGCACCGCACAATGTCTGCCGAGGAGCCGCTGGAAAGCATGCGACCCTGCACTGTGTAATCTGAGTCAAACGACATAGGCGGTTTATGATATATATATATATAAGAGAGAGAGAGTGTGCGATATATATGGACGTGGATGCGGATGAGAATGTATGCGCGTACGCGTGTATCTATGTACTTGCAACTGCTTAATATAAATTCCAAATATTCTCTCTCAAAATCTAAGTTTTTTTTTACAGCGAAGTTAGGTACAGGGGGGGGGGAGGTGGAGTGGACCAGGCAAGGGGAACGAGAGAGGATGCAGGTAGGATACCACGTGTGGTGCTGGGTCAGTGGGAAAGAGAACGTTTGAAACGATGCATGTCTTTGATTCCAGCTAGGCACACATCACTCATTATGCAGCGGTTGATGTGTGTGTGTGTGTGTGTGTGTGGAAGGGGGGTTGCTTTTCGCTCACCATGATGTCGGGAACGGCAAATAGAATGTGGAAAGGAGAGACGCCGAGGATATGCAAGCAGGGTATCCAATATGCGGTGAGGGAAAAAGACACCTGAGTATTTCATCCCCTCCGCGATCACTGGTCAAGTGTTTCACATCGCGCCTCACGTGCCTGCTTCTTGTCTGTGACCTTTCTTTCCTCACCACGTGGCGCGTCTCTTCAGTCCACTGCCTTTCCACCGAATTGGGCGCTTGTTCGGGCAGTGAAAGAGTACGAATGCTCCTTATTTTTTCTTCCTGTGGCGTGACGTTGCCCACTTTCCTTCTTTTTTCACATTTGTGTGTTTTTGTGTGTATTTGGTGCCAGGTAAAATATATCGAGGGTGGGGAGAGGCGTGGAAAATGGCACGTGCCGGTCTCTCCAACACCAAGGCGTGGGTGTGTACGTGGGTGCGGTGACGTCCTGGTACGCCCCCACGCAACAATAATCCTCTCAATGTTGCGCAGACTGCGCTACTTTACATGTATAACAATTCAAAGTCATTCACACACTAAAAGTGTGCTTGTTGTCAGTGTAATGGACGGTGTCTGAAAGACAAAAGGGGGGGCATAAAGTGCCCCCCCCCCCCCTGCAGCTATGCGTCACAGCGGGGGCCTTACGTGAATGGTGGCGGGTTGCCACTGGCGCTGGGAGCGCAAACGTTTAGCATAGTCGTCGAGCCATCCTCTGGCGTTGGCGACACCAACGGGGAGGGACAGAATTTCGCCCCCCCAGGCCGCTGCTCCACCCCAGCCTCCCGCGTCAGCGGCCCCTTCACCAACGACGGCACACGGATATTCACCGAGCAGCGCGGCTCCTCCTCCGTCGGCGTAGCGCGGTTCGAGGACCGCAGAGAGTTCCCGAGGGCCCTGCTGTCCTCCTCGTCCCCCGCTATTGTGGACCGCCGGTCCTCTTCGCGCTCGAAGGTGACGGTGGCGAAGCGGCCGCTAGCGACAGCATGCGCGTCGACCGTCATGTCTGCAACCCACGACTGCGCCAAACTGCGGGCCTCCTTCTCAATACGTTCGTTCACGAGCTGCATCAAGTCCTCGCGCATGTACAGGAAGGGCATACCCTCCGACACGAGGCCGTGCAAGTAGGCACGCAACGCGTTGATGTTTCGCCGCACATCCTGCATGGACGCCTGCAACGCCGCGCACTCCTCGAGCAGCTGCCGCTTCCGCCGCTCCAGCGCGGCCCGCTCGTTCTGGATGTCGATCATGAGGGCGGAGCTTCCCGTCCCCATCGCCAGCACCTCACGAAGCAGCTCCACCTCCTCACTTGGAGGTATGTAATGCAGCCGCGAGGCAGGTGTTATCATGACGTGACGATTGCTCTCGACATCACGGATGCGCTGCAGTGCCAAATCGTCGCGGACGCCCATCGATCCCCACTCCGACATCCCCACCCCGCTGGCCACTCGCGTGGATGGCCCAGAGTACATGTGTGGTCCCAGCGGCGCTGCGTCCAGGGAGGGTTTCTTCGATGACGATGAGGGCAACGAAGACGCAACGGCGGAATGACGAGAGAGGGGCACAGAGTCGTGGTTGGGGAAACGCACTGCGCGGACGGCCGGAAGGCCAGGGGAGGCCGCGTCTTGGCCAGCAGCAGCAGCGGCAGACCCTGGAGCCGGCCGCCCTGGGCCTGCCGCGGCGGAGGAAGTGGTGACGTCCTTGATGGCCTTCAGTGCGTCAATGGCGGCGACGGCGTTCTCCGAGAAGTCGGCGGAGTCGAGAGGGAGGTCGAGGACGTTGTGACTGTGCTTCTCCTGCCACACAGCCCGCTCCGCGACGACGCTGTAAACATACTGGACGGCGTGGTCGGCAGCTGCCTTCTTGCGATTGCGCTCTTCAACAAGACGCCTAATTTCCTTCTCTGCGGTTTCGTTCTTCTCACGGAGACTGGCGTAGCTGTTCGCTAGAGACTCGAACAGCTCGCACTGGAGACGCATTTCCTCCTTGTGGGACCGTGTGGCCTCACGGGAGGCCTGCTCCACTGTTTGGATACCATTACGAGCCTCGTTGAGGGTTGAGATGAGGTGGTGTGCCGACGGCACACCCAATGCCAGTACGGCGCCCTCGATGATGTCCACGCAGAGGCGGAGGCACGCCTCCGATCCATGCAGCGTCGCGACAGCAGTAGACAAATTCCTTTGCGGGCCCAGGGCGGCCGCCTCGCTGAATGCCCTGGCCTTCTCCCTCTTCTCTACAATGTACTGGGGCAGGACATTGTTTTGCTGCTGTTGTTGCAACTGCTGCTGCTGCTGCTGCTGCAAGATGCTCCCTCCCGACTGGGGGGACGTGTAGCGATCGCGCAGCGGTGCCGCACGCATGGATGGACCCGTACACACTCTCTCACACGTCACGAATAGCAGTGTGTATTAGTGGGAAGAGGGGGCGGTGAAGAAAGACGCAAAGTGTAGCCGCGGGCAGTGTTGCGTGCACCCTTCACACGACAGGGGTGGGACACCCTCCTAGAGCAATTGCCTTTCCTTACCAAAAAAAAGTGGCAGGTGGAGATATCCGCTTCCCTTTTTTCTTCTTTGCTTGCTTTGTTCTCCGAGGGAAGGGGGGGGGGGGAGTCCGTGTGCCGTGGAGGAAGAGGAGAGGTTGGGTGAAAGTGGAGAACTGAAAGAATGAGCGGATTGTGGGGTGCGGTGCGGTGGGTTTAGTGCGTGTGAGGCACACGCTATCGATTTCTGCGCCGGTGTCATACACAGATCATCGGGACTTTACCTTCGTACTGTTGCAAAACTGAGACTTGTCACGCAAGCATCGCCGTGCCAACAAACTATCACTTTACGTTCAATTAATTCTTTTTTTAGGGTGGAGGGGTGGGGGGGGGGGGGAGTGGTGTACCTCTCCGTGCGCTATCACATATCTTTCTTCCTTAAATGTCACGAAATACCACCGTCAACGCCGACGATCTGCCCGTTCATGTACGGGGACAGGAGGACGGCGACAATAGCGTCTGCGACGTCATCTGGTGTAGCGAGCCTCTGTAGGGGGCAGCGTTGCTTCCACACTTGGAGCTGGCTTTCCGAGAGGGTCTCGGCCATGCCCTTGCCCCCGATTAGGCCGGGGGCGACAACGTTGAAGCGGACGCCCTTCGCGCCGTACTCCTTGCCGAGAGACTTCGCCAGCCCCGACAAGGCAGCCTTGGATGCGCTGTACAGCGCCTGGCCTTCATTCCCGACGGTGCCGGCAACGGAGCCCACCAGCACGACACTCGCGCCGCCCGACGCGTCGCCGTGCTTCAGAAGACCGCCGTAGCGTAGGGCAGCGCGGGAGATGTTCACGGAGCCGCGCACGTTCGTGTTCATGACCAAATCATAGTCCTCGTCCGTGCAGCGGAGAAGTAGCTTGTTCAGCGTCACCCCCGCGCAGTGGACCACCGCCGTGACGCCGCCGCCACCAAAGTCGGCGGGGACTGCCTTGAAGAGCGCGTCGCAGCTCCTGCTGTCGGTCACATCGGCTTGGAAAGCCCGGCAGCCCTCTGGCAGCGCCGCCGTGAACGGCCGGCGCGAGACACAGGCAACTTGCATCTGGTGCTGTGTGGCCAGGCGCTGCGCCACCCTCGCGCCCAACGCGCCGGATGCGCCCGTCACCACAGCAATCTTCCCTGCAACATTCCACGACATCTTTGGACTGTGGTACGATAACAAAAAAAAATGGTAAACGTTATTGGTATCGTTCTCTCCGTTTCAGTAGTCAAAATGAATTTAAAAAAAATAATAACAGCAAAGCAGGAGAGGTGAAACAACATGTGGAAAGGAAGATGAGGGGAGAGGGGGGGGACCACAAGGTGCTAAATAAGCTCCATGGTACATAGACACACACACACACCACACATATATTAATATGTATGATCATGTGTGGGTTTTTTTTCCTGCTCCACACATAGGCACCCTCTCGCGCATACAGAGGCGATAGCGAATGTGAACGGTAGTCGCACACGATAATACACCGGCGTGCACGCGGCAGGTGATCTGCGAAGACGTCACAAGAGGAAGAATAACTTGAAAGGGAGAAGTGTCTGAAGACGTAGCAGCAAAAGGTTTATCGACACCTTTCCCACACACGCAAAGTGTGTGGGTGGGTGTGGGTGGGTGGGTGTTTATGTGGATTCGTTGCCTGCACCGGATGCTTCGTGGGAGCTGTCACCCATCGGAGTCGGAGGAGGTCGACAGCACCTTGCCACCCGCATGCGGTAAAGCGATGGGTGGTGGCGGTGGGAACAGATCCTCCGGTGGTGTTTCTGGTGAAGCTGCAGGCACGGCGGCCACCGGCGGAGGTGGGGGGGTGGGCGCTGATGGAAAGTCGGCAAACGCTGCCTGTGGCGGGGGTGTGGGGGTGTGCGCTGGTGCGGAGAAGAATTCAACGGAGGGGGGTGGCGGGAGAAAGTCCTCCTCACCGTCCTCGTCACTGACAACTCCGTCGGGCGCGGCTGGCACCGCCACTGTCGGCGGCGGCATGCCAGGCAGCGGAGGCGCCATCGCGACAGCGCTTGCGGGTGGGGGCGGGGGTGGAGGCATGCGCGTCGTCGACGCACTAGTCCCCAGCGCAACTGCTGCTGGCTTCCCCGCACTGTGGCTTGCGTGGGGTGGGGCGGTGCGGCTGCCCCCCAGCGAGGGCGGCGGGGGCGGTGGTGATGGCGCTGTGGATGCAGCGGCAGTCGCTGCAACGGCCGGCGGGACGTCGCCAGGGGGATTTGCGGTGCCGGGAGCGGCAGGCCGCCTGGCTGCGCCGCTCCCAGTGCGGCCGCTGCCACCTGTAGTAGTGCTCGCATCCGTCAGCGACGACGACGAGGACGAAGACGACGACGACGACGACGACGAGGACGAAGACGACGATGGCGGTGGCGGTGGCGGCGACGCCTCGCGCTCGCTGCTGCCTCTGCTGCTGCTGCTGCTGTCGAAGAGGTGTTGGCCAATCCTCCTCCTCGCTGGGGGGTGCTTTGGGACTGTCTTCTTAAGGGGCGGTTTTGGCTTCCCAGTCCCCAGCTCAGCTGTCGCCGCTGCCGCGGCCTCTTTCCCTTTAGCCTTGCCGGTGGGTGCAGTGCCCGAGCGTGTGGGTGCCGGGGGTGGCGAGGGGACGTCTGCCTGTACCTTCGCAGGGGGTTTCGCACCACTCACCCCAGCGCGAGTAACTGGCGCGACCGGCCCCTGTGGCTGCGGAGGGAGGACCGCCACCGCCGTACGCGCCGCTCCACCCTCCGTCGCGGGACGGGGCTTCTGTGCAAGAGCGGGTGGCGCGGTGGTGGAAGGATGTGGCAGCTGCGGCTGTGCCGGCGGCGGCGCCCCAAACACACCTACCGTGAGTGGGGCCGCTGCAGAAGAGCGGAGGGGGGCAGAAGGAGCAGCCGGCGCCGCCGCCACACGCTCGCTCTGCGCTGGAGGGACCTCCCTTGCGGCCGCGTCGTCGTCAGTGTCGTCGTCGGTGTCGTCGCCAATGCCGTCGGGGACATCCTCGCCGCCGTTTTTATCCACGTAAAAACCAGCAAAGGGGCTTTGGAGAAAGGACGGGGAGCCAATGAGGGCCATTTGGCGGCGGTCGCCATAGGGGTTGCCACGGGGAGGGCTGTCCTCGTCGCCGTCGCTGTCACTGCTGCTGCTGCTGTCGTGACTGCTGTCTTCGTCACCGCTGCTGTTGTTCTCCGTGACACGTATAATGCGGTGTGTGGTGATAGACCGGCACAGGCGGGCCACCGTCGCCAAGTCCCTCTCCGTGTCCCCGTCGTGCCCGTCGCCACCTGTGACGCCCCCGCCAGCGCCACCGTAGCGCAGTCCTCTGGGAGAGTAGCCCGTCGCCGTGACGACAGCGCCACTCACCAACGGGGATGCAGCAGAGGGGTCCTCGTCCTCCCCCGCGACGCGATTCTGAACAAACTGCTTGTGTGACAGGAGCAGCAGCGCCGTCAGTGTGTTCTTCAGCTGTACGGAGGTGGAGTGGGTGTCATGCTCCAGCGCCCCAACCTCACGCTCCAGGGCAGCGCAGCGGGCAGTGAAACGGTCGCGCACTGACTGAAGAACCGTAAGCAGCCCGTCGCCAGACTCACTGTCCCACCGGCCCCGCGCCACCCGCCTCTTCAGGGCGTCCATGCGTGCCCGTTCATCCTCATGGATGCTGTCGAAGGAACCTCCCTCACCGCGGCAAGGCATATTGACGTGTCTCGCTTCGCACACAGGTTTACGCGCCCGTGCACTCTCAGATGTACCACCACAGGGGAGGAGTACGACTGGAACGCAAAGGGATCGACACCACGACTCGGTCAAATATATATATATATATATATATGCACCAAGGTCACTGGCGGTGGGACACTGTTGGCCTATGGATGGTATTCTGCGATAAAGAGATGAATGAGAGTAGTGCAGCCCAAGCGGCAACGATCCACCAATCTAGAAGGAAACAAATAGACCAATCGAAGACATGAATATACATTGATCTGTAAAACATTTTGTCCGGGCCACAGGCGCCCATCCGCGTAATACCTCACTCTGCGGCGCTCCTACCTGGCTGGTGTTCACATGTATTGCTTTGTGCAAAAGAAAAATAAACGGCGCCGATACTCTACTGGTTCACGCGACACCTTGCAGGCTGACTCGCTCTTCTTCAACGGTCCCCCACACACCGTCGCTGTCAAGACGTGTGGAAAGAAAACCTGCTCGACTATTTCTTTATCATGTTGTTGTTACGTCACGGTGAAATGAAGGAATAGCTGAAAAAAAAATAAAAGAATACGAACTCTGCGACGAACGATCACAGAAAACGAAGTAAGAAACGGATAAGAAAACGGGAAGGAATAAAAAAAATAAGCGGTGATGGGTTCAAATATTTTTCCCCTATAAACACGCTAAAGAAGAGGGGGGAAAGGAATGAGA
>AUXJ01001399.1:0-10035 GCA_000482205.1 Herpetomonas muscarum
ATATATATATATTGTTTACGTAGCCATGCCCGCATGATTTTCAATGCTTATATTTATATGTTAATAGGCACATTGGCGTTTCCTACTGTATCAATCAACCCATTTCATCCGCTAACCTTTCTGCATCATATCCTAGACTCGCTGTACCTGCTAGAATATCTTCTGGTTATTAAAAGAAAGCATATTGGCAGGCTAACTGAATACGCCAGGGAGCCACAGTAAAGAAAAAGGTAAACTTTACCTCAACAGACACACACACACACACAGAGACGTATTTCCGATGGATGGTCCGCCAGGGTCACAAGGCGTGATCGTGCGGCACGGGAAGAAGAAAAAGAACAAAAACAATAGTGGCCAAACACAGGTTCCGCACCAGCAGTGCCAAAACTCAGGACAGGGCAGTCAGAGTAATAAGAAACAGCGTGACCTACCTGCAACACAGGGGATGGCAGTAGGGGCGGGTGCTGGAAAACAAATTCCTGGAATTTCAGCAAGTGATGCCAACTTGCTCGCGAACCCCAACGTACCACTGTCCAGCATCTCGTTGCGTGACACCTACGTGCGGCTCTCTGGGTATGCAAGCACAGCAATATCCGAGGCTTCGAGCCCACGGGGCCACCACGCACTCTCTCGCCAGTTTAGTCTTCTCCCTTACCCACGCGGGATCATGAACAGCAGCAACTTCTGTTTCATGAACTCCATCATGCAGGCCCTAATCTTTACCCCTGCATTCACGCAATTGGCCATATCCGCCATTGGAGAAGCGAGCCTGTGTCCCAATCTCGCGGCAGTAGGGAAGTGGATGTTGCAATACTGGAAGCCCGGTCTCACACGCCTGGTTATGCAGCCACCACAGCTGCCATTCATCACAGGGAGGCGCTCAAACAGTGGTGGCGGCGCGTCACAGCCAACAAGGCGCGTCGCGTCTGTTGACGGCTCCTCGCAGCAGGATGCCCAGGAGTTCCTTCAGTACATGCTGGAGGTCATCCGTGACGAACTAATCCAGCTCGAGAAGGATACCCAGGAGGACAACAGCGATAGTGACGACAACGCTGACGGAGACAACAGTACCACCGACACACGGTCAAACGCGAGGAGCTCATCGTCGAAAGGATGGAAAATTGTGCGGGGAAAGGAGCGCTTGACTGTTCGCGAGCACGTAGACAAGGACGGGAACAGGTCCGCCCTTATCGATGCTCTGTTTGGTGGGACCGTGGAGAGCCACCTGGCTGGAAAGTCCAGGCAACGCAATCACGCATCTGTGGTCGTCGAGCGATTTTATTCGCTCCCTGTGGACATTGGGTATAGCATGGAGACAACCATCGAGGAGGCGATTGAGCGGACCATGACAATGGAGCGCATCTACGACGAGGAAAAGAACAAGGAGCTAAAGAAGACTCTCAGTCTTGGCCTATTGCCGAATGTGCTGTTCTTACATCTTCGGCGATGGGCCGTTACGGCAGAAGGGGAGCTGGTGAAGCTGGACAATAGGGTTCGCTACGGGCGTACACTCGTGCTGCCGCGCAGGGCCTGCTCCGACAACGCCATCAGTAACAAGGACCGCACCTATCGGCTCCTCTCCGTCGTGTGCCATCGCGGAGGAGCAACGGCACAGGGCCACTACGTGACATACATTACACACGGCGTGGCGAACCCTGCTAATGTTTCGGTTGTCGGGACGACAGATAAGGGCCCGCAGCCATACACCAAGCAGCAGATGCAGCAAATACACAAGCCTCAGAAGGGTGGGCAGAAGGGCCCCGCGGGGTCCCCTGGTAGTAACCAGTCGACCGCGCTTAGCCGCCACCCAGTCGACCCCGCACAAGTGGTGCTGTGCAACGATGCCAAGGTGAGCGTTTGCAGCAGCAAGGACATGTTCGATGAAACTGCGTACTTTCTCGTCTACCAGAAGGTTGCCTGAGTGTGAATTTACCTAGTTTAGATTCACTAGACTCGAGGTTACTCTCCTACACACGCTGGCCATCACATACGCCTCCTGTCCCTTCACACAGAATGCGTATTACCATGTACGTCCCCTTTTCTTCGTTGCTAATCTCCAACCTGATATTCTTGATGGAGGAAGCCGCGTCGTCGGAAGCTTCCTCATATGGTCCCGTGTAACATGTCCAGTAATGGGCGACAACCCTTATATAAGCATATGCAACGTATCACTCTCACAGTTACAGGAAAAAAACGATGCCTTCTCCAAAGTTACATAAGCCTCGGTATTGGGCGTATGTTTTTTCTTTAATGCGAGGATCTTTTCTGCCTCTTTTGTTCCTTTGACTATCGCTGATGCAGCGCTGTTTATGATTCTTGTGATATGCGCACAGTAAATTAGCTCCCCAAACATTTTCTCTTAATTATGTTTTTTTTTCATGGAAGCTCTAGTCGTTTTAGGTTTCACAGACGAACCAGTGTCGCACTAGGCCACAAACAAAAGAAGTACAAACGCAATTTATCGTCTTGGTAACACTGTCCTACGCTGTGGCCTGCAGCTCTGTTCCCTCTCCTCTCCAGTGTTCGTTCCGTTAAAGCACTATCTCCTTTCATCGTGGAGCTCCTAACCATGACCAAAATTCCAGAGTTTGTCCCGCTCTATGACGAGATCGTCGACAAGTCTGAGCAGCGGATCGACGAACTGCTCTCACTTATTCAGCAGAACTACAACCCGCTACCCGCCATCATTACGAACGCGGCGGCGTGTGGGACGTCTGGTCTGCCGACGCTGCAGAACGATGTTCGCCTGGTGATGTACGCATACCTGCGTGCGCGGTCATGGAACGTGAAGGAGGCCTTCAAGATGTTCCGCCACTCAGTTGCATTTCGCGAGCGGTTTGGCATTGACTCGATGGCGCTGTTCCCGTCCCCCATGTCGATCCGTGGGTACGACGAGAATGACATTCTCACTCGCCTGCACTCTTCCCAGCGCGATGGCTCCGACGGCCTTAATGCCACCTTCAATGTCTTCAATGGCCTGATCAAGGCTGGGTATCACTACTATGACAAGCGCGGGCTTCCCGTGGCCTACTGGGTGCTCGATAATGTCGACACAAAGGCTGCCCTTAAGAAGGTCAAGCAGGCTATGCCTGTGGGGACCACCCTCGACGACTTTGCCGACCGCTACACCTCGTGCATCGTCGAGACGGGGTGGGCCCTCTGCCGGTACCAGGATCAGGTGCTCGCCGAGAAGCCGAACCCGGACCTGAACATGGGTGCACCGCGTCGTAACTTTGTCACCGTGATCGTGGACGCCCGGGGTGTCTCCACCAAGATGCTGCACAAGCCTGCTATTGATGCGCTTAAGGATGGTCTCAAGCGCATGAATGCGTACTACGCGGACTGCATTCATCGTGTCCTTGTGGTCAACTGCCCCGGTATTATCCGCTTTGCCTTCAACATTGTCAAGCCGGCGCTGAACGAGGGCCTCCAGCAGAAGATTACCTTCGTCGCGCCGGAGGACACCGCCGTCGCGCTGGACCGCGTGGTCGGGAAGGAGCGGGTGCCAGGTTTTCTGGGCGGTACGTGCAACTGCCCGGGCGGCTGCATTGCCAGCTACAATCCTGCTGCCGTGTTGTCCGCAGAGGAGGATCACAGTGACATTGTCACGGAGTACATCAAGCTGAGCGCTGGTCAGAAGCATGAGAAGGCCTTTGAACTCGCCCAGGGTGAGGACATTGTCTGGGAGTTTGTCTCTACCAAAGGCGTTGACGTGCGCTTCACGATCTTCTTCTATCCAAAGCAGGACGGCGTGTCGGTCGACACGAAGAAGCGGAAGGTACGCATCGACAAGAAGGTGAAGCGCACCACACGCGAGAACCCTCTTGTGAAATCAGAGAAGCTCTCCGATGGCGCAGACCACTACATGGCACCCGAGGACGGCATCCTTCAGCTTGTTTGGGACAACTCCAGCTCGTGGGTCCAGGATAAGCCAGTGCAGATGCGCGTTTTCAAGTCCGGTCCTCTCCTTGAAGACTCCGAGTAGGGTTGGCAGTGTCTCTCTCTCTCTCCACTTTGCGTTCTGACTGGCTTGTCGCCTGTCTATCATAGTGATGCCGCTCTTTCAGGTTGCTTTCCTTTCTCGGTTGTTCTTCACCGTACCATGCCCCCCCCCCCCTACTCTTGTTACTACACTGCTGTTCCCCATACTCATTCTACCCCCCTCCCTCCATTTAATATCTACCTTTGCCTTTCTCCAATTGCTCCTATCACCCCCTCCCTCCCTCCTCTATATTTTTTAACCTCAGCTTCAGCTCCTGTATCGCTTCCATTTTAGCTCTGCTGCGGCTCCGAGTACTTTAATACTTGCGGCGATACCAGTGTTTTTTTTTTTGCGTTTACTGAAGCATGTGCGTACCAATCCACGTGACAATCTTCCCCACCTCATTTCCTTGTCTCTCTTGATCCTTCCCTTTCCTTGTGTTCCGTCTCCGGTGACTTCTCCCCCGTTGTGAAGTAGACAGCACCACCTCTGCAACAGGAACATCCTGATACTTCAAAAAAAACATACTACATCTCTTTCATGTGCACATGTTTCTTATTTCTATTTCTTCGTCAAGGACTTTCCCTCTGTTAACATCTTTTTCATTTCCTTTTTCTGTATATATAAATAATATATATCCCATTTGTTAAGGTTATCTAAGCGTCGAAACAAACCTGGGTGATTCTGCGGCGTTGGAGAACGACCTGTGATTAATATCTACGCTGGCACGACACTCAAGTGAGGTCCTAGCAGTGGACCGAAAACAGACAATACAGTATATATATATTCACATGCGAAAAGAACTAGTCTACAAAAAGTCCACTCAAAAAAAAACGTCTGGTACACCACGTATCTTCAAATGAAGAAAAGAGGTGTTCTTATGATCTACTAACTCATGTGGTCACACTGAAGAGTTGTTCCGGCATAATGGGTTGATGTGAAGGTTCTCCCCGTTCAATGTGTCTATATTGCTGCACGAGTCATGTTCCGAATTTACCTCTCCACCCTTCTTCCCTCTGTCTCTCTTCCTCTTCCCTCCCCCCCCCCCTCCCCGGCTTGTTATTTAATAGTTTTTCTACCAGCTCCTCCTGTGCAAACTCTTCCTTCGGGGTGTCTACTTTCCTCCTCACCTCCATTCTTCTGTAACGTGCTTTAATTATTTCCCTTCTATAACTTTTTCGTTTTGCTTAGTACCTCGACATATATATATATATATATACAGAAAAGGGTAACTGGGCGGTTCTGAGTACACTTCTTCAAACTGTTGTATTCCGGATCTATTGCTTTTCTTTTTTTTTGCGTTATTCAGCCTACTAAAACTTCTATAACTTCTATATAGCTTTAACGATGCCCGTGACGGTGGCTTCAGTTCCCCGCTTCGTGCCCCTAGACGCGGAGCGCGAAAAGAAGATTGACCAACTGCTGGCAAAGATCAAAAAGAACTATGACCCCCTTCCGGTGATGCTGCAGTACTCGATCGACACCACTCCCAAGGAGGAAAACCTTCCCACGGTGCGCAATCCCGAGCGCCTGTACCCCTACATGTTCCTGGTCAGCCGACAATGGGACGTGGACAAGGCGTACGCCATGTTCGAGGATGTGGCCGCATACCGGAAGGAGAACAAGCTCGACCGGATCGTCATGACCCCGACATCCTTCAGTCTCCGCGGCTACGACCAGGAGGCGGTCAACAAGTTCATTGGGCGTGAGCAGCGTAAGCGCCCGGACCGGTATGACAAGGTTATCGCCGGCGTAGACCAGCACTTCAGCGCCGGTATCCATTACTGGGACAAGGAGGGCCTCCCGATTCTCTACATGGTGATCGGTACCGTCGACGAACCTGGGCTCCTGAAGCGTCTCAAGCAGCTTGCAACGGTTGGGCAGAAGCCAGAGGATGTGCTGTGGGAGTACGTCCAGCATGCGATTGGTGTGGGTGAGGAAATCGCGCTCTATCAGCAGACGTTGTGGGACTCTGGCGAACTGGCAAAAGACGGGGTAGACGCGAGTTCCGGAAACATTCGCTCTGTCACGATCATTGTCGACTGCCTCGGCCTTAATTACAAGATGCTGTGGAAGCCGGCCCTCGACCTCTTCAAAAATACGTTGAGCAGGATTTTCCGCTACCACCCGGATTGTGTCCATCGCATCATGGTCGTCAACTGCCCGGGGATGGTGATGTTCGCCTACAATATTGTCAAGGGCGTCATTGACGAAGGAGTGCAGCGCAAAATCAGCTTCTTCCCCCCCAAGGACACGCTTGAGGCTCTGGAGCAGGTCATGGACAAGAAGCACATCCCCAAGTTCCTCGGGGGCGACTGCGAGTGCGAAGGGAACTGCATCAGCCCCCACAACCCCAATGACCCAAAGCGCAAGGAGAACGAGGGCGCCGGTGACGACTCCGTTGAGGACGTTGTCACCGAGGACATCGAAATCAAGGCCGGTAAGAAGCACGAGAAGGTGTTTGTGCTGAAAACCAATGAGACTGTGTACTGGGATTTTGCCACGGACGAGGGCAAGGATGTCGCGTTCACACTCTACTTTGTGCCTACCTCCAAGCAGGTTGGGAAGCCTGGAAAGTCGCCATCGAGCAAGGATCTGGAGCCCTTCATCGTCAGTAATGGCAGGCCATCCGCAGGTACAGACTCCTACAAGGCCCCGGAGGATGGTACGGCGATGCTGATTTGGGACAATAAGCACTCGTGGTTCCGGTCAAAGAAGGTGCAGATGCGTGTCTACATGCAAGGCGTCGACGGCGATTGCTCCAGCGGCGCATCCAAGCCGGTGCGGGGGCTGACCTCACCGACTAGTGCTGGGTCAGCCTCTGCGGCAACGAGTCCCGTAGCGGTGAAAAAGTAATTCCGTTTGTGGCAGATATTCTTTACCCACGTCACTCTTTCCATCGTCGTAGCAATGTAGCCCTTCCTACGTTTCAATGCTGCGGTACGCATTAAAACGAAGCTACAAATGGGTGTTTGCTCTTTGAATACTGATGAGAGAGCGATAGCTAGCTATGTCATTATTTATGGCGGACGGCTCCGAAGCCGTGTCACACTTCCTCACTCCTCCTCTAACCTGCGCCAAAGAAAACGGCATTCTATGTTTGGGTTGCTTTTTATTTGTGTGCATATTAAGTTTTTTGTCCTCATCTCAAATTCCTCTGTTGCTGACAATCCACACACGTATGAGGATTGTAAGCAGGAGCGATTTTTCGGTTTGCTTTATTTTGATAACTTGTAGTTTCCTCATCTTTTGTTTTTGTTTCTCCCCCCTCCCCTCCCTGTGATCACTTGTTTGACACGATGTTCAATGGTCTGCTCTTTCTCTTCCTTTCTTTGTTTCCAGGCGGCATTACTACTACCCCCCAATGTCATGCCACCTCACACCCCTGTAACTGAGCTACTTCAGTCATCATTGTTCCATATACACGCGTGCATATGTATGTCGTTTCCACTCATGTGTCGTATCACTCTTATTGTGCATCTCGCCCCGCTATCCTTCCCCCTCTTTGCCTTCTTTGTCGTGCTTATGGCTCTATATGCTTACCTTACTATATACAACCGCCTTTGCGTATGTGTATATATTGACGCCATATCCTACATGGAAACGCCTTTGAAAAAAATACTAATTACTACCCCTCCACTCAATATTGTTGGAGTCTTCACCGATATGCGTGGGCATGTGCTTGTGTGTGCGTGGTGAAGAGATTGAGGTAAAGGGAGGGCAACGGGTAGTTGGCCAGGGGATGCTTCTCCTCTTGCTGCCCTAATGATCCTTTGTCAGGCACTTGACGGCCTGTTCGCTCCACCAGATGTGTCCTCTACCTTCTGTGAACAATGCCCTATTTGAAAAAGGCACCCCCTACATGTTGAGATGAACATCCTTAACGCCACTCCTACCCCCTCTTGTGTTATTAATCACTGGAACACCGCAAAACAGCTTCGCGGAGCTGTTATAGACGACTGCACAAAAGTCATAGTCGGAAACACCGCTTTCCTGGAGCGACCCAAGGCACCTCACTCACGTTTGCTTGCCCGTCAATAACAAACAGGGTCACGTTCGAGCTATAACTTCGCGACCCTCGAAACCTTTAACGACAGCATCCATATTTGAAAGTTGTTGTTTATACACATTATATTGTACTTCGATACATATATCAAATTTATTTTCCTCATTTCAGCCAGTCACGTGTTGAGTCACGCGCAGACAAGGCACTATGAAGCCCGAGGACGTCCCTTTGCGAGTGCCGGAGATGGACGAACTGCAGCCGGAGCAGCAGGCAAAAATTTCTGATCTCCTCAGCGCGGTGAAGGAGGGTAATGGGGGGGCCTACCCGTTTCTATTTGCCCGTGAGGAGGACGACCCCGCCCGTCGTGACCTGGCCTACAAGTTCCTGAAGTCGCGGAAATGGAAGCTGGCTGATGCCATGACGATGGTGAACAACACTCTAAAGTTCCGCGAGGAACACAATCTTGACTCCTGGCGCCTCTTTCCCAGTGCGTTTCCACTCCTCGGATATGATGAGGCAGACATTGTCCGCCGGCTCGGCACCATCCCCGGCGCGCCGGTCCCACTGGATGGACGGTCATTTCCCACAGAATGGGATGTGTGTTACCGCGCTCTGCAGTCGAGCTACGTGAACGTATATCACTACTGGGACAAGGAGGGGCACCCCGTTCTCTACGACTGTTGCGGGCAAGCCAGCGTCTCGGGTATTCTGTCACGGCTGGAAAAGGCAACCAAGGTCGGCCAGACGTTGAGAGATGTGATTGTGCCGTATCATACCTACATGAATGAGGTGCAGTACTACATGATCCGCTACGCGAACATGCGCGCGCGGGAGGAACAGCGCAAGGCTAAAGAAAGCGGTACCGTACCTGCCGACGAACCGGAGAAGAAGATCATGGGCATTACGGTGGTGCTGAATGCCGAAGGGATGCATCTGGGTATGATCCAGCGGCGGTTCGTCCGCATTGTTCAGGACATTTTCACCGTCGACCAGAGTTACTACCCAGAGGTACTGCACCGCCTGTTCGTGATCAACTGTCCATCACTCATTCGCACGGCCTTCTCACTTGTCAAAGGCAGTCTCGACGAGAACACATGTAAAAAGATTGTCTTTTGCGGCAAGTCCGAGTCGCTGGATGTCCTTCGTCGCGTTATTGACGAGGACAAGATTCCCCAAGAACTCGGTGGGGGGTGTCGCTGCGAGGGAGGATGTCTGCCTCGCTACAAGGACCCGGACGAGGACGAAAACGGTGGGTCGGCTCCATCGAACGTGGTAGAGGTGCCAACAGAGAGTGCCACCATCAAGGCCGGAAAGAAGCTGATGCGTGATGTCCCGGTGAAGGCCGGCGATCGCGTCTCATGGCAGTTCGCACTGGAAAAGTCGGACGTGATGTTTACTGCGGCCTTCGAGCCATGCGGAGCGGCTGGAAAATCCTCGCGTGCTGCGGGCAGTCCAAAAGAGCCTGCGTCGTCCCCACTAGGGGACGGGGAACATGGGCACTTGAGCTCCGTGCCGTCGTCAGAGAAAGAATCCATGGGGGAGTCGACCAGATTGAACGCCACACATGGTGGGGGCGCGCCGTCGCACGACGATACCCCATCGGATGTTCCCAAGAAGGCAGCATCGAAGAAATCTGGTTCGAAGAGCAAGGACAATGGCCACGCCAAGTCGGGCAAGACTCCTCCAGTCGACGGGCAGTGTATCATCAAGGCAGAGAAGGTGAATGGAGATGTGGATTACTTTGTCGCGGAGGAGGATGGTGTCGTTCACCTCCTCTGGGACAATGGAAGCTCGTGGATGACAAGCAAGAAGATCCAATACCGCGTCTTCAACGGACAGGTGGAAGAGTAGCACCAACAGAGACATGGATTTGTGCACCGTTCTTTTCCTTTTCTCACCAAGCTCGCCAAGCCAGCAAGTCCGTCTTATTTGTTTTCCACATCTCCGAAAAAGGGAGAGAGGAGGACTTCCCTCAATGATTTCTATTTTCTTTTTTCCTCATCCACGCTCTTGCAGAAAGACGAGTTTTATACCACATTGTCGAACG
>AUXJ01001406.1:0-10024 GCA_000482205.1 Herpetomonas muscarum
GTGTAGTATATATATATATATAGAAATAAGAGGGGCAAAAAAAAATCACTGGCGCGGTAATGATCCACCTGATCCACCAATGCACAGAAGTGCAACGCGGGACAGATATATCACCCTCGAATGAATCCACAGGGCAACCACGAGGCAAGGTGGGGCACACTAGTATGCAACTTTTTTTGCTATCTGTTAACACAGACACTCGTTGACAGGGGAGCGAGACTGTGTGCATAATGAACGCTTTGGCGTATGTGTGTGTCTGTGTAGGTGTGTATAAGTGTGGATGTGGTTCTCTCTGAATACCTCACAACGACAACTCAGCCTCTTTTATATAGGCATTTGCTTCTGAGTTAATTCCCCTCTAAAGAGCTTTCCCACCGGCCGTCTGCTACACACCTATTATATGAGTGTGTGTGTCTGCCCGCGCGTGTTCTTTTAAACAACACCGAGACCGCGCATGGCATCCGCCACCTTCACAAAGCCGGCGATGTTCGCACCATTGACGTAGTTGATCCTGCCGGTCTCCTCGTCCTTGCCGTACTGCACGCAGGAGGTGTGGATCTTCGCCATAATGTCCTTCAGGTGATCGTCGACCGTCTCCGCGGACCACGTCATGCGCGCCGAGTTCTGCGCCATCTCCAGGCCAGAGATGGCGACACCGCCGGCGTTGGAGGCCTTGCCGGGCGCAAAGTAGATCTTGTTGCCCAGCAGCTTCTTCGTCGCCGTCTCCGTCGTCGGCATGTTGGCGCCCTCGGCAACCACCTTCACGCCGTTGCTGATGAGGGCGTCGGCGTCCGCCTCATCCAGCTCGTTCTGTGTGGCGCAGGGCAGTGCGATGGACCCCTTCACGCCCCACGGGCGCTTGCCGGCGTGGTACTCGACCTTTGTCTCCTTCGCATAGTCCGCCAGGGAGCCGCGGCGCTCATTCTTGACATCCATCAGCACGGCCAGCTTCTCCGGCGTGAAGCCGTCCTTGTCGTAGATGAAGCCGGTCGAGTCGGAGGCCGTGACGACCTTCGCGCCAATGTGCAGGCACTTCTCAATGGCGTACTGGGCAACGTTGCCAGAGCCGGAGACGAGCACCGTCGCATCCTCAATGTCGCGCCGGCGCTCCTTCATCATCTCCTCAACAAAGTATACGAGGCCGTAGCCGGTGGCCTCGGGGCGGATGTGGCTGCCCTGGAAGGACATGCCCTTGCCAGTGAAGGTGCACTGGTTCGTGTTGGTCAGCTTCCAGTACATGCCGTTCATGAAGCCCACCTCGCGGGCACCGACGCCAATGTCGCCGGCCGGGACGTCCGTGTCGGCGCCAACGTGGCGGTACAGCTCCGACATGAGAGACTGGCAGAAGCGCATCACCTCCATGTCGCTCTTGCCCTTCGGGTCAAAGTCGGACCCGCCCTTGCCGCCGCCGATTGGCAGCGTCGTTAGGGCGTTCTTGAAGGTCTGCTCGAAGCCAAGGAACTTGAGGATGGACAGGTTGACGGACGGGTGGAAACGCATGCCGCCCTTGTACGGGCCAATGGCCGAGTTGAACTGCACGCGCCAGGCACGGTTGACGACCACCTCATTCTTGTCGTTCACCCACGGGACACGGAACTGGATCACGCGCTCCGGCTCGACGAGGCGCTCAAGAAGGTTGTTGCTGGCGTACTTGGGGTTGCGCTCGAGGAAAGGCCAGAGGGACTCCACCACCTCGTGTACGGCCTGGTGGAACTCCGGCTGGTTCGGGTCACGGGTGCGGACAACCTTGTCGATAAAGGCCTTCGGGTTCGCGTAGCGCTTCATCGTGAGAGGCGATATGGTGAATGTAGGTCCCTTAAAAAAACAAACAGTCAGTGCGGTCGTACGTATGTGAGTGTCAATTTAAAAAAAGAGCAGTAGACACAAGAGACTAGCGTGTGCTTGAAGGCAGCGATAGAGTGAGAAGCCTCTAGTCAACGCAAGAGAGAGTGGGGGGGGGGAAGAAAAGAATAACGAAACAAGGAGCTTTTGATGGTCTTTGGGCATCGAAAAAAAATTAGAAGAAGATATATATGGGGATGAGAGAGGAGGGTTACAGAAAGAGCAAGGATGACGATTGTGAAGCATATCAACGCGGCCATGAGAAGAGGTGGTGTTGGGGGCGATAAGCATCATTTCAGGGTTGAAGCGGTAAACCAACGACCGTTTCGGTGGAATGCAGGCGTACTAAAATATTCTCCAACGGGGGGTATGTGTTCAATATCAGTGCCTTTCGTGTACTTTTGACCTGTTTCGTTCGTTCTATGGGAGGAGTCGGTCTCTATAAGCCTACCCGCCACGTGTCCTGTCAGTACAGGAGGCAGGAGGGGGGGGGGGGGGGAGAGGGTAGAATACGACGGAAAGAGCCTAAACACAGGCACACGAAGTACTCACGACTTGTGTATTGGTGAATGCTCTCCATCGTCAACGGCGATAGTGATGTGCCGTCGCAGCATCCCGTAACGAGGCCGGGGAGCCGGTGGAGTACCGCAGAGGAAGAAAGCCAAAAGGCCGAACAAGAGCATCGCCAGCGTCAGGGAGCCGAAGACAATCATCACGTTTCCCTCGCTGCGCCTAATCTCGCCAATGTAAGTAATGTTAGCGCTCTCTTCGTCGCTGTCATGCGGAGAAATGCTCGTTTCCGCCTGCGCAGCGGTGCACTGACAGCCTAATTGGTGCGTTAGCACCAGCGCTGCAAGAAGCATGCTGCGTATATCTCTAATTTGCCTAGACATCCGCGTTCTTTTTTTTTAATAAAGCAATGGGTTCACTCGTTGTTTTTACCTTTGCAGTCTATGTGAGAAAGGATATGCTGCAGAGCCTCGGTACTCAGCTGAGATGAGTACAGATAACGTGTGTGTATGTGTGTGGGCTTCTTTGGCGTTTCCCGTACCGTGTGCTATTACCTGTGTGTAGGTCACAGACTAAATGGTACATACATTGTGAGCAGGAAACCGATGGTAGAGAGTAGCGAAAAAGAGGAAGAAAAGAGACAACAGGTTGAGAATACGAGGCACGAGGAAGTGAAGTAGTGGAAATATGACGTCTCCACGAGCATTGAATTGAAGACAACGCCGTGTGAGCGGCACTCACCAGGGAGTAAAGGGGGGAGGAGGGTGCAATAAGATGCTTCAAGAAGAAGCAGAACACGGCATCCCCCCGATGTGCGCGCTGTGGCCTGCTTGCCGCTGTTGATAGAGTCATAAATCTACATTTTCGGTGGGTATACGTATGTGTGTGCGTCTCTCTTAGGACGAGGAATAAATTGGACGACAAGTACCTCTGTGTGTGTGGTTCAAATAAAACGAGAAAGAAACACTGCGTCTTTTTTTTAGATTGAGGAGGGGGAGAGGTGGGGGGGGGGGAGGTAAACGAGCGTTGGGTGTTGCCACGGTGAGTGGGTGGGGGCAACGTAACTTTACATATCCCTATACATCCCAACGAGGCGTCTAGGAAGCGATTTGGGCCCGCTTCTTCGTGTCGGAGATAAACTTCTGGTTGCTGTTATCATGGCGCGGCAGCACACGCACACACGGGTTCTCGATGGTCTCCGGGGTGACGGTCACCTCCATCGGCTCAATGTGCCCCGCCGTCTGCAGGACGCGGACCCTACTGTCCGCCTTCAGTGCGGCGAGGAAGGGGGCCGGCTTTGCCTCGTCACTCCCCACAACAAGGGCCGGCAGAGAGGGGGCTTCGAGGATGATGAATCCCTTGAGGATCAGAACATCACCCACATCCAGAAAAGACGCGCCGTACGCCCACTCGTTGTAAAAGTTGATTTTCACGGTATCCATCTTCTTCTTCACGTCCGCCCCCGTGTGCGGATGCAGCACGCCCTCAGCGGTGAAGACAAAGCCGTCACGGTTCTCGCGCCGCCTAGTCGGGATCGTTGACGTAACCAGGCAACGAACGGTGTGGTTCGACAGCGCCACGTTCTTCTTCAGCTGCCGCAGCGTCTCCGCCGTCTCGTAAGCCTCCAGGACGCTCATCGGGACTGCTACAGGGGTTGTAGTAAGCAGATGGTATGCCGTAGGAGGGGGGGAGGGTAAAGAGATGGTAAGATGTGCGGGTGGCGTGGCTACTGTGCGCTACAAAATGGCGGGTGTAGACGCAGGTAGAAAAAAAACTATATCAAAGTGGGGATAAGAAGGCAAATAAAAACAAAAACAGATCGCGTGTTTAATCTAAATTGGAGAAGCGAGAACAGGCAAAGGACCAAGTCAGTAAAAACAAGTGGGAGGCTTTCCTTCCACAAGTGCTTGTGAATGACAGAGAATAATCGTCCCTTTTTTTAGGTCGTGATTATTGGCGTGTTGGAGCGTATGTAAATATGCAATCATAGAAAAGAGGAAGAGGATTCTTGTCCATGAACGCTAACAAAGGTACATACAAATCAGCATGTAGCCGGAGCCTGGGAGGTCAGGAACGTGCAGGCCACGTCCACCTCGCCACACCGCGTGACGTCCACCGCAGTGCCATGAGGTCTGAGAGCGTACCTCACTCACCCCCCGCCGCGTCATAATGGCAGTGCGCGTAGAGCTCTTCTGCTGCGTTCCACGGCGACAGGTAAACGTGAACAGCCCAGCCAAAGGCCAATCGGTTGTGCTCTCTCAGCGGATGTTATTTTTCCTTTTTTCTTAGTAGTCAAAATCAAGGCTCGTGGGTAAGTCATGCTCATTATGCTTATATATACTATAGTAGCAAGTGTAAAAGCTTAATGTGTGTGTGGCTGCGTGTGTCTCTCCCCAGACCGATGACCATGTTTTCTTCTCTCCCCCCCCCCTCCGATCTTCCGTTTCTCTGCGCAAAATATGAATCATTACGCTTCTCTATCGTCCGTCATCGCCAGTCCCACTACCGCTAGCCTACAACCACTACATGGGCACACTGGTGCCGACCGAAGGCGGCGAGTCCAACAGACACACGAATCGACGCGCTCCATTAAGTGACTCATTTGGACGGAGGGGGGGGGAGCAGGAACAAAGTTGCAAACGAGGGAGTCGACGTTAAATGGAGGAGAGGGTGGTGGCCAGGGCCGTTTAGAGTGGGGCAGAAGGTGGGAGTGGCAGTGAGGAGAGGATGATGGGCGTCAACACCATAACATCGCTTTAAGAAAGAAAAAAAACGATGGAAAACACGTGTGAAAGAATACCGAAAGGAAGAGAATGGCAACGGACGGTTTAGTTGTGAAGATTTTTCTTGTGGTTGTCGCCAAAAAGAAGCATACAAGATATATAATCGAAGAAAAGAGAAGCACGAGGGTCCTCTACTAAAGTCTCCCTCACCCAAGGATGATGTTGTCGACGGGCACCATCCAAGTGAAGAGGCACACAGTGAAGAAGAGCTGCACGACGGTGCCTGCGAACAGGAAATCCTTTGCCTTGAGGTAGGGCCGGCCCTTCTCATCCTCCGCTAGCAACGAATTCACGTTCGGGAAGGAACTAATGGGGAATGCCATGGCGCCGGAGCACATGAGCGCAGAGAGGACGACCATAGACTGCGGCGTCACCATGAAGAGCCCACTGCTGGGCGGCAGCAGGAACCCAATCTTGGCGACGATTGGCAGCAGAATCATGGCGGCGACGGTGTGCGAGACGAAGGTCGTCACAAGACCCACAAGGAGGATGACCACCACCAGCGTCGCGTAGGGCGGGGCCGTCGTCAGCGTCCCCTTGATGGAGCCCGCCATGATGTCCAGCATCTGCGAGTCGCGCGCGCAGAGACCGAGCATGTTACCACCTGCGAGAAGGAACAGCAGGTGCCAGGACAACGTGTTGAAGTCGTCCTTCGAGAGGATACCAATTCCAAAGAAAACGACAATCGGGATGAGGGCGACGATACCGGTGTCACCAAAGAAGAGACTCGGCGGCAGCACCCACAGAATAATTGTCGCCGCGGAGACGCTGATGACAACGAAGCGGTCCGCCGTCGACACCTCGCGGTCAGCCGTCGCGTTGACGACCTGCAGCGGAATGTACGGGACGTCCTTGAAGGGCTTCCACACCACCAGAATGAGCACCCACGAGAAGATGAGCGTGATGGCGACGATCGGGATCGCCACACCCACCCACATCGCAAACGACACATTGTGAAAACTTAGAACGGTCATCGCAAAGGCATTCTGCGGGGAGGCGATGGGCGAGAGCATGCCGCCAAGGTTGCACGCGATGGCGAGTCCGAGGAGGATGCCATGCGGGGCCTTCGTCCCCTCCGGGAACTCCCAGAGGGTCCTCTGAATCACGCCCAGCACGAGCAGCGGCGCTGCCACGTTCGACACGAAGGCACAGATGATGCAGCTCCCTACCATGACGCCAAGGAGGTACATCTTCGGGTGGTGGCCCGTGTACTTGTGGAGGAAACTCGCAGCGTACTGTTCGAGATTGGTGCGGGAGCACGCCTTACCAATCGTCAGGCCGCCCATCACCAGAATTTGCACGTGGTTGAAGATCTTGCCCAGGATGACCTGCGAGGCCACCGTCGCCGTTGCCGTCTTCCCAGTGGCCGGGTCGTTGATAATGCGCAGGGGGACGGCAAATAGTGGGATGAGCATGGCCGTGCAAAAGAAGGGAATAGCCTCCGTGATCCAAAGAGTCACGATGAGGACGAACAGCGCGATACAGTTGTGAGCCCCCGAGTCGTCCTCGAGGATGGGCAGCGACATGGCGATCGTAAACAAGACAACAGCTAGCAACACGTAGCGCCACTTGGCGTGCCACTCCTGCGTCATACCAACGTTTGCGTAGGGGTCGAGCGGGGTGCCGAACTTGCGCTCGTAGTCGGCGCTTATGTTGGACATCAGATTGTGCAGCCGGGGCATGAGCGTCGTCAGGTTCGAGCGCCCAATCTCCGACTCAATCGCCGTCGTGTAGTCTGCCTCCATGCGACGGTGCTTCTTTAGCTTCTTCGCCGTCTTCCGGATCGCCTCCACGTTCAGCTCCGCAAAGTGCTGCAGCTGGTGGGCCTTGGAGTTCCAGTCGAGGAACTGCCCGCGTGGGGTGTCGGTGTCGAACTGCTCCTTCATGCGGGAGTCACCAATGACGAAGAAGAAGAAGCGCTTGAGGACGGCAAGACACCCGCCCCGCTCCACGTCCATGTCGGGCTCGTACATGGAGCTGGCAGCGGTGTCGACAAGCGCCGTCTCCTCCGTGGGGCTGCCAGGCCCGGCGGGACTGGTGCTGGGGCTTCCAGACCGCACACGCCGGCGTTTGGTAAACTCCTTCGAATACTCGCACACCACACGCTTTTGCTCAGCGTTCATCTCGAGCAGCTCATCGTGCCAGTTCTGCAGCGCGTCCAGGAGGTCCTCAAGCAGCTTCTCCGACCGGCCCATCTCCTCACTCATGATGCTGAAGAGCTCATTGCTGAACTCGTTGCCGTGCAGTTCAGAGTTGTTGACGAACTGCTTCAGACGCTTGTAGTTCACGTAGCACTCCTTCCACTGAGGGAGCATCTCCTCCAGCATACGCTTGCCGAACTTCATGATGCTGAACGGGGCTACTGGAGGTGCTGTTGTTTAGAAAAAAAAAGTGAAAAGAAAAAGAAAGCGAACCCGGGGAAGTCGGCACACTCAATGGGATGCCAATCCACCCTCCTACACACAGCCGTTCTTGGACTGGAACAGAAAGGCTTCACCAAAAATGGAAGCAAAAGGCCCCGACGCTATGTTTTCTTCTGTTGTTAACCCTCTCAGTAACGGAGTGGATTAGCACTACTATTTTTTTAAAGAAAACGTGGACGACGATATTGTGGACAACTCTGTCGGAGCACCAATGAACTTGGAACACCGTTTGGAAGTACAGTTCTGAAGGGCGAGGCGAAACAGCAGCGACGGACCAGCCGTTTTTGCCGCAGAGGCAGCACAGGAAGGAAAAAAGGGGTAATAATGGGGAATAGAGAATGAGGCTGCAACAGCACGTGTTCCGCACGCGTGCATGGTGTGTGCGTTGGACCAGCTCTGTCCCACAAAGCACTGGACTGCTGAGCAACCCATGAGGAACGACCCTGTGTTGCATCTCCAGCAGAAGGAGGGCAAGTCACATGTTTTTTTTTTACGCATAACCCGGAGTATAATATGTTTTTTACACCGATTTCAACGCGTATATATGCTTTTCTTTGTTGTCGTTGCTGCTGCTTTTAATGAGCTCTCCTCCACTGGGTGCTGAGGAGGTAAATATACAATATGCAAGTGTGTCACTGCATGGAGAGGTGTCCTCCACTAGGAAAAAAAGAATAAGGTAATGCAGGGGTGAGGAGAGAAAACAGCTGCGATTAATCCATCGAGGGACGAAAAGTACAGAAGAGTAGCTTCTCCTGCACCATCTGTTTCAGCATCACCACGTCCCATCGTCGTGGAGTGGGGATAGAAGACCCCCCGCTCTGCTGCCGCGCACCTTTTCTGCCTCAGCTTCCTGTCGTGCGCGGTTGAGGTACAGCACCGGCCGCCCCACGACCGACTCGAACCACCGCAGCCACTCCTCTCGCGTTGCCCAGCTGTCGGCGATCAGTTCCAGCGTCCGGTGGGGTCGCAGGCCACGACCAGTGTCGTAGGCGGTCGCATCACCGTCCCCGTCGTTACCGCCACCATCGCCGTCCTCGGGGATGTGGCTCGCGAAGGCGGCCTGCATATCCGCCAACCCGCTCCCCCCAACCGCTGCGGTCTGAATAGGACCAGGCAGGGGCGTCACGGCAGCACCGCTAGTCATGCGACACAGCGGCAGCGCCTGCAGCTCCACGCAAAAGGACGCACCGTGCTGGTCGTCCTCGGCGTAGACAGTGAACGTGTTAATAGGCAACCACCATTCGAGGGGCTCGCCTTTCCGCAGCCGCTGAGACTTCTTCCCGCGACGGATGACTAGGCAGCTTATCAACGCCGTGGTCGGGCCGTCGGAGCAGGTCGCCTGTTCGTAGATGAGCCGCCGGAGCCGGGGGCGGGACTCGCCGCTCTCCCCCACCTTCAGCAACCCCTCGTTTGGGGGTTCCAGTGACCGCGTTCTATCCGCCCACTCATCCGCGCCGCTGCCCTGGCTCTCCTCATCACTGTCCGCGGCGCCTCGCACCGACGACGAAAGGAAAAAGTCAATGTACTTGTCAATGGCCTCCCGGGTAGGGGCCACGGGTTCACAAGCCACAGGGAAAGCCGCTCCCTGTCCCTGCTGATGCTGAGGGTGGAGATGGGGATGCTCCACCACCCCTGCAGCCTCTGCCGGTGGTGGACAAATCCGCTCGACACCGCTGCGGATCGAGTCGAGCAGCAGCCCGACATACGCCTCCATGAAAAAGCTCATCCACGTGTTTCGTTCCGCCGTCGCCACGAAACGGAGGGTGATCCGTGTCAGCGGCTTCACGTTGGCCCCCGTGCCACGAGGAGTCCGAAAGACCAGCGTGAGGCCAATGTCGCCGTACGCGCTGAACAGTGTCGAGATGATTTCGCCTTTTTTAGGTGTCTTCGGCTCTTTTGCCACCGGCTTCACAATGCTACCATTCTCGGAGCCGGGATGGAAGGAGTCGGGGAGGTGAGTGAAGACAACATTGTCCTTCTCAATCACCGAGTCTCTCGAGACGTCGAGGAGGGTCGCCAATGGGGCGGCGAAGAGAGGACGATCACCGGTGCTGGGCGTGCTGGTGGCTGGTGACCGCGTCGGCGTCGCGAGTCGCACTTCTAAGGTCAACCCCTGCAGCGTCTCCACGACGGCAACCTTGCACTCCTGGAAGGCGGGATTGATGCGCACCGTCAGGTATGATGCCAGCGTCTTCATCTTCTTCGCGAATGATCGTGCCTTGCGCGAGGACCGCGTGCCCAAGTCCACGGGCAGATCGTAGCAGTCGAAGAGGTCGCCCTTCACCTCGGAAAGACGTACCGCTGCATGGGCGTGTAAACGGACAATGTGCGTGCCACTGTCCTGGCGGGCGACGAGATCTTCCATTCTACAGGGAAGCTCTCGTTTTGGCTCCCACCACCGGCAGCTACGCCGAGACGCACGACCACCCAGAACGGATGGAAGAGAAAATGAATGGTGAAGAGGGC
>AUXJ01001410.1:0-10314 GCA_000482205.1 Herpetomonas muscarum
GGGGATAGTGGCTCTGGGGAGCGTCTTATGTACAACCGCGCGGTGCCAAAAAGGAAACTTTGTGGAGTTTGCGAATGTGTGAAGGAGAGACCAGGTGCCGAAATTGCAAGCAGAAGCGGAGACGCCACTACGTTGGGAAACAACGAGAACGAAGGGGATGTGTGAGGCCATTGGGGCGTCGGCGGAGGGATGCGCTAGTCGGTACAGCGCAGTGTTGCCAGTTGCCAAGCGTTCATCAATCATCATCATCATCATCATGCGCACGCAGGAACACACACCTTGTCAGACTGCCCTCCTCCTCTTCCCCAAGGGTGACGAGTTGGGAGAGCTGCAACTTCTCGACTGGCTTGCCGCCAAGAGCCACTAAGAGCGGCGCGACGTTGTGTGAAAGAAAAGAAATGGGGATTACCGAGACGAGGGGGGGGGGGGAATGGGGTGTGAGCCGTGCGGTAAAACTCACCCCCAAAAAAACGTTCCACATGCCCGTGGACACCCCCCTTTCACCCCTACCCACCGGCGCCCCCTCACCCGCGGCGCCCCTGCTTGCGTCGGCGCCGGTGGCGGGGCTGCTGCTCCCCCATCTCACCTGCAGGGGGGAGGGACAGGGCGTCCTGTGTGCCAGGGCCGACCACGCGGCACTCGCGCACCGCACCGCTGCTGCTGAGGACGCGCCAGCCGAGGCGCCGGCAGCGGCTCCAGTCCGCCGGTTCGATTATCGTCGTCTGCCCGTCGAAGCCCCACCCCTCCAAGTCTGAGAGGGTGAAGCTGCACTGGAAGAAGGTCGCGCCCCGCACATCCCAGCGGCGCAGGTCACACTGGCGGAACTGACAGTGCGAGAAGCGCGCGTTCGCCGCCAGCACCTCACGCGCCTCGGCGCCGACAAACGTGCACGAGTGAAACTGCGCCCCCGACAGGTCGCTGCCGGTCAGACACGCGAGGTTGAAGGTGCTGTGGGCCACGTAGGCCCGCCGCAGCGTGCTGCCCGACAGGTTGCTGCGGTTGAAGCTCGCGGTGAAGCGGAGACCGTCCAGCGGGAGGCCGACGAGCCGCCGCCCTTCGAGGACCGAGCCGACCTCCGCGCGCGGCTGCAGCGGCGCCGGCGGCCCGCTAGACCCCGTCACCGCGGACGCATCGACGGCCCGTGGGGGCGGCCGTCGAAGCTCAATAGCATCCGCGATCGCTGCTCGTGTCAGCTCGTTGCACTCCTCCTCCGCCGCACTGCACTCGACGTGTCGCGGCAGCGGTGCGGCCGCCCGGGCCCGGACAGATACCGCCGTCGAAGAAGAGGCGAAGGGTAGCGACAGGAGTGCCGCCTGTCGCCTAATGTTTAGCGAGTCGAGAATGCGCCCGGCGGCTTCTGTGTTAATCCGTCGATTCATTGGCCACTTTTGTACGGAAGATGCTGAGAGCTAGAGGGGAGGAGAGGGGGACCCTTTCCCCTTATTCTTCTTTTGCCTGCAATTGCTGCGTGTGTGTGTGTGTGTGTGTGTGTGTGTGCGTGTTCGTTGTCGTTGGGTAGAGGGTGCAGATAAGAATGGGGAAGCAGTGTAGCACAAGCACGGATAGAGGAGGCACTCAAGGGGTGTACGCCTGCTATATTCCAAGCTCACCACTTGCACACTCGCATTTGTACGCGCACATATATATATATTTTTGTACACGTCACACGAGGCATGTGTATTTGTCGATGAGGGGTCGCATCTTTTTTACAAGCGTGTGATTTTCTCCGTTGTAGACAACTCCTCCTTTTTGATCGAAATTCATTCATACTTTCTTCCTCTTGGCAAACCTTCGCTGAACTGCTTTTTTTTAATGTGATTTGTCGGCTGGGCAAGCGCCGTATACACTGTATCTAGCGGCGCTGTCCCCCGCCAGGCACACGCACACACACACATGTGGTGTGGTGATGGCAAGAGAGAGAGGAGGGGGGGGGGGTGAAAGTGGGAGAGGTGAGATAAAAGGAACGCAGTAAAAGGAAAAAGGGGGGAAAGAGATATCTAAAAGTTGTGAGAATACACGATACAGTATACAGATACACACACGCACACACGCGCGTGCGCGGCTCTCAGCTCTAACAAAAAGTGGTGGGGAGAGCGCAGTGTGGCGGTGGAGAGAAGGGAAGAGCAGAGAAAAGGAATCCCAAGGGAAAATAAGAAGATGAAGGGGAACCGGCGATTACGTCAGCCATAGAACAGGATCATACACACACACACACACACCTAGGCGTGCGCGCTCATCCTGCAGGGGGGGAGGGGGGGGGCGCCAAGAGGAGAGGGGCAATATACACACCCACTTCAGCAGCAAACAACACCACGAACGTTCCCCAATAACCTCTTCTTCTTCTTTTTCCCTTTGCTGTTTCCTTTCCTTCATGCTAAAACCGCATCCGACTGCTTGTAGTCTTGCCCGAGAAGACCTTCTTCGGCCTCGCCCCTGCGGTGTGGCCCGGCACGGAGTCCAAATTTCCGTGCACGACAAAAGGCACCCGGGCGGTGTCGGCGCTACCGCGGCGGTCCGGGTTGCTGCAGACGGAGCTGCTGCAGTAGCCATCGGCGGTGCCGCTGCACTGCGGCCCATACGGGCAGCTGCTCGGCGCGAAGCAGCGGTGGAAAAAGTTGCGCTCCGCGTCCATGTGGTGGACGGGGCAGATGCCTGAGACGGGGCCGTCAGAGGGGCGTGCGCCCGCCGCGCCGACACCGCGGGTCTGTGGCTGCTGCCCCCCTGCCGCCTCCGACCCAGCGCCGTGCGCGACGCCGGAGATGAAGGACTCCCGATCGCGGTGGGACGCGCTGTCTCTGCTGAGGATGTCCTCGATGGCCGCGACGTCGGTGTCGGCGCCAGCCCCCCGCAGTGCCTGCACCGCCTCCCTGTTCAGCGCGCTAATGCCGCGAACAAAGGCGGCCTTGAGCTTCTCGTCCATCTCGGCGTTGCGCCGCTTTTCGGCGGTAAGCTGCTCCTGGAATACCTCGACTTGCCCCGTCAGTTCCTCCACGTGGCAGTTCTGCTCACGGGCCGCCGCTGCAGCCTGTCGCTCGCCCTTGCGGGCCGCGGTGAAGAGCCGCCACGCAATATACGCGCGGCCGATAGCCCTCTCCTCGTTTCGCCGCGTAAGCGCAGCGGCTGCCTCCCTGTTGGCGCGCCGCTGTCTGGCCGCGTCGCACCAACTCGAGAAGCACTCCCGCGCGCCGATGAGGGCGTTGGCGTGAGCGAGGGCCGCCGCAGCGCGGTCCATCTGCTGCCGCGCCCTCCCTAGTTTCCGCGCAAGATCCTCTGTCCCCTCGCGCGCTTGGGACAGCGTCACCTGCCACTCCGCCTCGCGTGCCTCCATCCTCTCCTGCGCAGCGGCCTCCACCGCCTGGGTGCGTCGGCGGAGATACTCCTCTATCATGGCGGTGTTGTGGTCGTGGTTCCGCCGGGACTGCTCCCGCATCTCAAGCGAGATCTCCTCAAGGAACCCCTCGTCATCCGTCGCGGTCGTCAGCGGCATAGCTCTTCGCACACTCCTTTCCCTCTACGTTTCCTCAAACAAGTCGCCAGAGAACACGTCTAGATTTTCGCTCTTCTCTAGGACAAGGAGGGCCTTGTATTGTTGATATGCGGTATAGTCGCTGGTTAATTCCTGTCTGAATATGTTGTGAAGGAGTAGATCCTCTTGGCATATATTATATATGCATGTATATGTGTAAAAATATGAAACGTGGAGGGGGGGGGAGGGTAGAAGCTGAGTTCGCGTCCATGTCACAGTCGCGGGGTGAGTGGCATAAAAGGCAGTTACAGATAATGTGTGAGTGGGTCTTTTTCTTTCTTTCGTATTCCCCCTACCTCTCTTCTGATTGTCGCACCGTCCTACTAATAGGATAAAGACAGCAGTGCCTCACGCCATGGTGATGAAGCCTTCAAGAGGTGTTCTAGCGGACTGAACACGAAACAGGTCGGATTGGGAAAAGAAGCCAATGCGCGGACTGACTCATCTTCAACAGGGAAGATGAATCCACATATACCAATCGACGCACCTTCCTCGTGTCCCATATATATGCTTCACTTACCTGCCTCTTCATGTGTGTGTGTGTGTGTGTTGGGTTTATGTGAAGCAGCCAGCCCATAGACTAACATATTAGCATATATATGCAAGGATAAATGATGACGTACACCATATACCACGTCCCGTGATCAACGTAATGAATTAATAAAAAGGGTTAATGTGGAAAGTGGGGAAGGAGGGAGAGAACTGCCAATGTGGCTGGTTGCAGATGTTAGGGGGTGGTGCTGTTAGTGTTCGCCACGAGTTGTTCAGACGACAAGCGAGTTGCTCAGAATTGAATAGGGAAACAAGAAGATACAAAGGTTATTATACGAGCTCAATAAAAAGAGAGAGAGAGAGTTGGTAACAGAATTAGAAAACCGAGCTGATGCCGCTCCCCTCCCCCCACCCTGTGAGTCGCGTCGTCGAAAGAGAATGAACCATCGCATAAATGAATGCGGGTGTCTTTGTGTGTAGGTGTGCGTGTGGGTGGGTGTCAATGATCAGATTTCGTGTGGCAACAACAAGTTGAGGGGTTAGCACGCTCGTCTGGCCTTGGGGGGACGTCAAGAAGGGAAGCGGGAAAATCAGAGGAGGGCGGGAGGCAATACTAGGTAACATCGGGGTGTAGCGTGCAGATGCGTGTCATCCAGAGTAGATGGAAGTGATACGAAACAACGAGTTAGATTGTTAAATACTTTTTTTTAGAAGAACGAGCAAAAGGAAGCGAAGTTATACACCGAGACGAATAACCTAGGGCGTGGGCGGAACACCCTCGCACGACGGCATGGTTGCGTTGTTCCTCGACACGGGCTCTACCACCTCCAGAGTCCCCTTCCCGGACTTTGTGGGAGCGGTGATGAACTGCGCAATGTCCTCCGCCGTCTTGCGGCCCGTGTAGCTCGTCCGGGTGCCATCGGGGCGCTGCACAACCACGGCGGGAAAGTGGCTGACCGGAAAGCTGCCGGCGAAGCGATCCCGCTCGAACTCCGTCGCGTCAACGGCCAGGACGACGACCTTCTTGGCCGCCTTGCCGCCTCCAACGGCCTTCCCCAGCTTCGACGCGATCGCATCCATGGCCGGTGCGACAAGCGGGCACGGCCCGCACCATTCGGCGTAGAGGAACACCACCGCCGTCTTGTCCTTGGTGAGTGCGGAGAACTGCTCCTGGTTCGTCACCTGCTGCACCTTCTTGAATGTCGTCTTGGGCAGCTTCCCCTCCATCACCTCCAAGATCTCCGTGTCGGGGTGCATGATGTCCTGCCTGGCCTCGTTGGCGGGGGAGGGAATGGTGAACTTCACGTCCACCTTCACGGTGAGGGGGGTGTTTGGGGGGGATCCGGAACGACTTCGCGCCGCGCGGGAAGCCTAGCTCCGCTGGCATCGTGATGACCCGCTGCTCCCCGGGGCACGCGCCGATGAGGCCAAGCTCGACACCCGGAATAAACTTAAACTCGTTGACGCGGCGGACCACCTTGTTCTTGAAGATGATCACCGGCTTCGACTTTTTAGTGAGCGGCCCGTCGCCAACAAAGACCTCGGCCTGGATGAAAGTTCGCCGCCCGGGCAGCACATGGACAAGTGGGTCGCAGTCCTCCGCCTTGGTCACCGTCACAGTGACGTTGGGGAGGGGCCACCCCTCAATAGGATTCTCCTCCTGCACCTTCCATAGATCGGTAATGGTGTCCGTGGCTGAGGCGGTGAGGGGCAGGGCCGCCACCAGAACAAGGGCGGAGGCGAACGCCAGCAAAAGAGAAAAAAGGGAGCGCGTAGACCTCGCCATGGTGCCTGCAACGGTTGGTGAGTGCGGTGGGTATTATAGATGTGTGTATTTTTAATATATTTCGCCAATATGGACTGTATAATCGCACCAGGCGCGCACTTGATTGGAAATAACTGTGTCCGTCTGTTCGGCGTGAGTTTCTATCGCAATATCTAATCAGAAAAAAACGTCGGAATGTGATTGTATTCAATTAAAGTTATGACGACGCAGTGGATAACATGCAAGATGTACTGATGCAAGATGTACTGATGCTTCTCTAGTTCTTGTCGCACACCCCTTTTGTTTCCTTCAGCTGGTGGTACCTTAGAAGGTGGACAGAGCCACATGCACTCTGGCAGGGTAGCATACACAGGGGGGGGGAGATAGCTTAACAAATGTAATTTCTTGCGTCTGCGCTGCGTGGCACTGAGAGGAACAATTTCACACATGACCGTAAGTGAAGGGGTGTATGGGGAGATTTGGGCTTTCGTGATTCTTTTTTTTGGTAAGTGTCGATAATTGCGGACATTCAATAGGGTGTCCTCCGGCCCACACTGTGAAGAGAAAATAAACAGGGAGAAGAAAAGGAAGGAGAGGGGAAATAAATTTGTAATAGCAACGGAAACAAGCGCACGACGAGGAAGTGTACAAAAGACTGGACGGTACGGGAGAGGGGGGAGGGGGAAAAAAGAGGGGGCAGTCTGGTCCACCCCGCTGGCTCTTGTGGCGAACTACTCGTGACCAAACAACTCCTTCGTTGTCAGATCTGGCTGTGAGCCAATCACCTCGTCCTCGAGGCCGCCGCTGGTCTCCTTCATCCGCGCCATCTGCTGGGGGTTGAGGGTGGAGCCGTGCTGGCGGACGTCGCGCTGCCGCTGCTGCAGCTCCGCGTAGTCCTTGGAGGCGAGCGTGGTGCGCAGCAGCGGGTTGCGCGCCACCTTCTCCTGCTCCTGCGCCTCCTTGAACAGCAGCGCGGTGCCGTACGTGTAGGTGGGCTTGGACGGGTCGTCGATGTTGGCGTCGAGCGCGTTGATGGTGCGGTTGAGCTCGTTGCGGTCAATGAAGTGCGCCATCTTGTCCCGCACCTTGGAGAGCTCCGTCAACAACACCTTGCGCTGCGCCACGTCACCAGGGAGGAGGATCTGGCACATGCGCCGGAGCGCGTCGTTAATTAGCTTCTGACCGCGTGCGCGCGAGGCGAGGGCGCTTTGCGTGTAAATGTACCAGTAGGCCGGCTCATACATGTCCCACAGTCGCTGGACCTCGTCCCGGTCCTTGGGGTAGACGCGGAAGGTGAAGTAGAGATGCGTCCAGAACAGGTACGAGTCGGAGCCCTCCTTCTCCTGCGCACGCCAACGCAGGACCTTGGAGCGGAAGGCCCCATCCGCCACCTCGTTGAACGTACTAAAGTACTTCTCCAGCTCGGGGAAGTTCGCCCCGCCCTGGGACCGGTGCTCCATGTTCCGCAGCAGCAGCTCGTTGGACGGCTGCCACTGCAGCCGCTCCGTCACCTCCCGTGTGATGTGCTCCCCAAAGGCTGGGAGGTTGGTGTGGACAATGGCGAGGCGGTGAGGCAGCTCCGAGAAGGGCTCCACCCAGTGGCGCGGCTCCTTGACCGCGAACAGCTTGTTCACCACCGTCTCAACCTCCTGCAGGTGGCGTTTGACGTCCTGGCCAGGCTCCCACGCACGCAGCAGGAACTTGGCCTCTGTCAGCAGCGGTGCCTTCCACGACGGTGGCAGGCGCTCCTTCGCTGTGCGGATGGCCATGTGGTAGAGGTTCAAACACTTCTCGCGGTACGAGCGGCTCGTCTGGAAGCGCCCCATCCGCGCCATGAATTCGGAGTGCTCCCAGTACATGTCGCCCATGTGCCGCAGCCAGAGGTGCTCAGCTGTTTCCTGGGTGAGCGGGGCCCCCTCCAAAAACACCCTCGCCCTCTCAGGAAAGGGGTGAATCGACGGGTGCGTCTTCTTGTTCACGTTCTCGAGACAGCGGTCGGAGATGTCCAGCGCCAGCGTGATGCGGCCTCGGCGCTCGTTGAACCACATGTACTCTGTCTCATCGATCATGGGGTACCACCGCTTCGTCGACCCCGAGTGCCACAGAGCCTCCGCCTTGTCCAAATTCCCGGTTATCTCCGCGAACACGGCGTTCTCGCCATCAAGGAACTCCTTCTCATCGTATTCGTACGGCGGGTCCGCATCAGGGATAGGGATCTGAACAATATCCTTGCCTGCCTTGGCGTAGTTGCTGAAGAGTTCGATGGAGTCCTCAAAGAGCGACTCCGCGTGGGAGCGGAAGCGGGAGTCTGTGTACTGCTTGTACATGGACAGGAAGTGCTTCGCGGCGTAATAGGCGAGGGCGCCGCGACACCACTGGTACAACGCCTCCACCGTGGCGTCACGGGAGCCGTCCGACACGCCGTCGAGACGCATGGGGCAGCGGTGGCGGGCGTCGTTAAGGTGCTTGGTGAGGAACTCGCGGTGCGTGTCCAGCTGCTCCAGGCTCTGAAACTCGCCCTTGACGAGTTCGCCCAGCTCATTCTGAATCCACTTCATGAAGGGTTTCGCCAGCGGCTCGTACTTCTTGTCCCGCAGCATGACAGCGTACCGCTGCACCGGGTTCTTGCGGATAGAGTCGAGCTCCAGCGAGGTCATCTCCTGAACAAAGTTCATAAAGTTCTGCCCCAGCATCTTGCTCTTCGCGGACGCCTTACGGAGGATCTCGTCGGCCTCCGCCTTGGCGGTGTTCGCCTCCGTGGTCCGGTTGCCCTTGAACTTGTAAAAGTCCGCCAAGAAGTGCTTCGTGTGGGCCTCA
Source organism: Herpetomonas muscarum (assembly GCA_000482205.1). Lineage (NCBI taxonomy): Eukaryota > Euglenozoa > Kinetoplastea > Trypanosomatida > Trypanosomatidae > Herpetomonas > Herpetomonas muscarum. Next base: position 8,601 of record AUXJ01001410.1, read on the forward strand.
AAGATTAGACGGAACACTTCATCATGCTCCTCCGGGATTTCTGGGTGGTCGCCAACATTGCCGTCGCGGAACCGCTCCATCGTGTCGTAGAGCATCTTCTCGCACTTGTCCTCGCTGGTCACCTGCGTTAGGTTGCCGAACTCGGTGACAGCCTGCTGGAAGGTGTCGCGATACGCCCGCCACGTCTTCTCGAGGCTCTCCTTATTGAAGTCAACGGCGTCCTCCTTATCTACGCCGCGATACGGATCGACAATTGAGTCCGTCTCCCACGGCAACGTCGGAAGAAGGATGTCGGGATCATACTGCACCTTCGCCTTCTTCAGGCGCTCCTGCCGCTCCCTCCGCAGGCGCTCCGACTTTTTCATTGGTTTGCCGTCCTTACCCAGCAACTCCGCCTCCTTTGCGGCGGCGATCTCCGCCGATGCGGCGGACTCTAACGTGCCATCCTTCGATACCTCTCGGAAGAGGGGCAGTGGCTTGTACCCGTCGACGAGCTCCGGGAGGGACTTGAGCTTGTGAATCTTGTGCTCGTCAAAGGCGGAGTGGCCGGCGAAGGCGTCGTCATTGGTAATGCGGTCCTCCTCTGTCATGGACGGCTGCGTGTAGTAGCTCTGCTTCGGGACCTGTGCCTCGATCGGGTCGCGCACCATGCCGTACGTCTCGATCATCGGCCCCGTCTCAACAAGCGTCTCGCGGTACCACGCTGGCATCTCCTCCAGCTCGCGGCTCTGCGGGACCCTGTACATTTCTTGCGGGATGGACGGCTCCGCGTCCGGGGGACGGCTTTCTACTGTGATAAAACCCTCCTTCCTCTCCGCCTGCTGAGCCTTTGGCTCTACGCTGCCAGCCCCCTCCTCCACCTCCGTGACACCAGCCTCAATAGTACTGATCATCTTTTCCACATCCATCAGCCGCTTCTGCTCTCCCTCGCCAGACTCGGCCAGACGCACTGCCTCCTCCTTCAGGCGCTTCATCTGCTCCATCTGCCCCTCCACCAGCGTGCGCAGCATGGGACGATCACGGTACTCCTTGGACTTTTGGGTGTACCCCTTCATGAACGCGGTGGTGGGGTCCAGCCCCGCCTGCCGCGCCGCCTCCGCCTCCTGCTCGATCGCCTCGTTCTGGATGTTGGCTTGGGTGGCGATGGCAGCGGCCTGCTCCACGGTCAGACCACTGGGGAGTGGCTCCATGTCTGCCTTTGGAAACCCAGAGATGGGGTCGAGCTGCGCGGGGTCAGGCTCCTTCCCGGCCTCGAGGGCCTGCCCGGCGCCATACGCCTGAATTTTCATCTTGGTCTTCATCACCTCCAGCGGATCTGCCGTGCCGGACAGGGCCTGGTACGTCTGATCGGGGTCCAGGTCGACCACGCCCGAGACGATGCCGTGGAACACATTGCCCATCTCGAGTTGCCGCTGTTCCTCCTCCTCCATCAGCACGCGGTCGCTCTGGAGGCTCTGGTGCACTGCCTTGCGTTCCTCGCCCTCAATGAGCCACATCCTGTCACGGTAGCGCGTGTCGGCGAGGTGCTTCCACGAGGAGTCTGACCACCGCTGCTCCGTGGGCAGCACGCGCCGGCGGCCGTGCTCGTCGTAGTGGTCGAGGTAGTCCGTGTATCCCTGTGGCCAAATCATACGGTCCTTCTGGATCTTGAACCCGCGGTCCTTCCAGTGCAGGTACCACTCCTGCTCGCGCTCAATGGGGTCCTGTACGTAGA
>AUXJ01001414.1:0-15877 GCA_000482205.1 Herpetomonas muscarum
GAGACAGGGCACTTGGCAGGCATGTAACTGGAGAGGGAGATGGACAGCGGCGGGACACGCGCAGGAGGTTGGTTACTTCACCATGCCCTGCCGGTTGAAGGCGTCCTCACAGACAATGAGCTGCATGACAAGCGGAATGAACCGTCGCTTGTCAGCTGGGAGGGCCTCGGTCACCTTCTCCACGCGCTCGTCGTTGTCGGTGGAGATGCTGTTGAGGGTGCGGTAACATTCGATAAGGGCGTCGTCGCCCATCTTTTCCTCCAGGAACATGCGCAGGCTCTCGATGCGGTGCATGAGCGGGTCAGTGGCGCTCACGTTGGGCAGCTGGAAGGTCTTGCCGTCGAGCATGAACTTTGTAGGGTCGAGCTCGTCAGCAGCGAACGCCTCATCGTCAAAGTCCGCGTTAGAGGTACCGTTCGCCGCGCCAGGGTGGACGGTGAGCGCCTGACTGATGACCGTGTCAAGTGCGCCGTAGTCCCTCTCCCTCTTCTGTTCGTCGTGGGCGTCGTCGGCTTCGATGACAGCCTCGCAGTTGAGGAACTCTCGGAAACCCTCCTCGCCGTCCACGTCACCGATGCTCGTCCCTAGATCTTCCTTCGCGTTAGCCCGCGGCTGCGGCTGCTGCGGCGCTGGCGGCGATGGCGTGGGGGTCCGCGGCGCCTCCGGTTCGGCCGCGCGCTCCTGCGAGCCGTCGCTGTTGTCACCGCCCGTGTCGAGGCCCAACGCGCGGCGCTTGTTGCGCTCCGCCTCGTGCCGCATCTGCCAGTACGCTGCCGCGAGGGCGTCGCCAAGCTCTTTCTGCGAGAAGCGACGGCCACTGTAACGGTGCGGCGAGGGCGGCGCCCGCGGCGGCGGTGGCTGGTCAGGGGGCAGATTCAGCGCCTGCGCGCGCTTGGCGTCGCCGCCCTGCGCCTGCCGCGCCGCCTTCCCGCGGGGCCCGCCGCGGTCGATGCCCATATCTGCCATTGCGCGCTGCTTGTTGAGGGCGGCCTCGCGCTGCCGCTGGTGGTACGCCTCCGCAGCGTCGGCCTGCTGCTTCTGCAGAAGGAGCTGCTGCGCGGCCCGACGCTGCACCGCCTGCTCCTCCCGGCGACGGTTCTCCTCCGCCTGGGCGCGCATGTTGTTGTCCCACTCCTCCTCGCGCCGCTGCTGCTCGGCGGCGTCGATGCGGCCCTGTTGCGCCTCCTGCGCGCGCCGCTGCTCCCGCACACGGTTCTCCACCTCCCGCCTGCGCGCCTCGAGCTGAGCCTCCTGCTGCCGCTGCAGCGCAGCCTGCTTCTCCTGCAGGCGGCGGTGGCGCTGCGCGTCGCCGTCGCGCTGCTGCTGCTCCTGCATGGCGCGCTGCTGCTGGTGCACCTCTGCCAACCGCGCCGCGTTCTGCTGCTCGCGGCGCTGGTACTCCTCCCTCCGCCGCAGCGCGTTCTCCTGCATGCCGCGGCGCACGTCATCAGGGACGACGGACTGCCGCCGCTCCTTCGCAGCCTGCACCTCGCGCTGGAGATTGGTGAGGGCGTCGCGGATGAAGGACAGCTCAATGATCTGCGAGACGTTCGGCCGGCGCTGCGGGTCAATCTGCAGCATCGCCGAGATGAGCTTGGAGAGGTTGCCCGAGTAGGCCGCGTTGATGGGCGGGTACTCGACCTTGAGAATCTTCTGCACAAGCGCCTTCATGTTTCTGCCGTCGAAGGCGTGGTTGAGCGTCGTCATCTCGTACAGGATGCACCCAAGCGCCCACACATCGCTCTTATTGTTGTACGGCTTGCTCAGGCACAGCTCTGGTGAGAAGTAGTACGGCGTGCCGCAGACGGTCCGCTTGAGCTCGTATGTGTTTCGCAGGACGGTGGAAATGCCAAAGTCGCCGAGCTTGACGATGCCGTCCTTGGTGAGGAAGACGTTCTGCGTCTTGAGGTCGCGGTGCAAAATGCGCTGCTCGTGGAGGTAACCGAGCGCGAGGCAGATCTGAGAAAAGTAGTGCAGCAGCTCCTTCTCCGAGAAGAGGCGGCCCTGGCGCTCCTTGATCTTCACGTACAGGTCCCCGCCGTTGGCATACTCCATGACAATAAACAGCGATCCCTTGTGCTCAAAGTGATCAATGTACCGGGTGATGTTGGGGTGGTTCAGCTTCCGCAGCACCTCAATCTCATTCTTGGCGCTGTCCCGCTCAACAGGCTGCAGCCCAGCCAGGCGGATCTCCTTCGCCACGAACTGCACCTTGTCCACGTTGCGCTGGATGAGCCACGCAGAGCCGAAGCTCCCCTTGCCCAGCACCCTAATCTGCTTATAATTCTCCATGGTCACCGTAGCACCAGGCGTGGAGGACGAGTCACGAAATCAAGAAAAAGGACTGTAAAAACAGCGAAGGGAAAAGACGGTGTGTTTGTGTATTTGGGGGAGGGGAGGTAAAATACGGGATGAAAGAGGACAACGCAGCCGAGCCTATATTGGTCGATACCCGGTGATGTATGCAGCACAAAGGGTGGGAATGGGGGGCGAGGGGCTCAACAACAACAAAAATCAAAGTAAGCGGTAAAGATGCACAATCGCCAGAACACTACGGCTTGAATAGGTCGTGTAGGGGGGGGGGGGAGCGGGACGTCGTAGAAGCTGCTACGTTGAGATGAGGACAGATGAACGCGGTGCACTATCTCAACAGCAGCAAACCGAGTCGGTTTCAAAGGGAAGCCGTCCCCGCGATATTAACAAATTCACACGAAGAAGGAGATGGAAAAGGGTAATGAAGTGAATTGCGCCAAAAATTGCACGTCAGAATGCGGCTTAGGACGAAGGAGATACAGGGGAGGGGAAGTGGGCGCAGACAGAAAAAAGGGCCAAAATATATATAGATATATATACAAGAAGAAATTGGAAATGCGAGCGAGGTCTACTGAACGAAACTTCGCATTAAAGGAGGTACCAACAGGTACGACCCTCTTCAATGGGGAAGAGGGAAAACAAAAATGTAACTGTGGCGGTTGTGTGTACAAATATCGCATCAAAGGGATAGACAGGAAGCAATACCTGCAGGGCGGAATAAAAGTCCAAAAGTAACCTCGAAATGCGGGCCGACTCTTTCTTTTCTTATCGATTGTTTTCTTATCGTCACGTGCGGCGCCTAAGTATGGTTCAACTCTGTCGACGCGTACGTACGTGTGTGTGTAAAGATGTATTTTTCTTCCGCTCCCGTTTCCTACCTGCGTGGGGAGGTACGCGTGTGCTTTGCTTCTCTCCTATTGACTCAAGCGGTATATATATATATATTTTTTAATTGCCAGGAATGAGTTGACAGCGGGTAACACGAATAGAAGAGCAGGGTCGAGAGGGGTTTAATGAATTAGTGACGGTGCCAGCGGGAAGGAAAAATAGTTTGCATTTGACATGGTGTAAAGGGGGGGGGGGACCAGAAGGACCGCTACGCCACGTAGCCCCCAGTCGCCCCTCAGTGATCACAAACACGCACACGCCGTCTTTCTTTCTTGAATGATGTCCATGGCTACACCCACACCCGCACTCACGCGGAGTGGCGGTACTGGAGCACGCTGTGAGGGGGCGAGAACAGAGACAGCGCTGCATCAGACGTGGACAGAAAACAATCTTCTCTACAACAACACCAAAGGGTGTTCGCTGTGCATATACTGTACCCGCCTTTAAATGACGTTCATTTTCTTTTTTATTTTTTGTTGTTGTTGTTCATTTGATGCGGGGAACCCCCGCAGTCCTCCCCTTTGCCGCACTACAGAGAACACCACCGCTAACCACAGTCGCAGCGAAGAAGGAATTGCACGACGCGGCGCCAGATTGGTAGGGGGGGAGCAGTACAAGAGCGGCGTTGGAGGCCGACAAGGCCCGCGTCAACACGCAAAGAAGGGGTCAAAAGTCCACAAACGCCATGTCGGACAATCACCCACAGCCGTCTCTAGCCCCTGTGCACAGCGCGCGCGAGAGACACGGTGTGGGACCGTGTGTGTGTGTGTGTGTGTGTGCCGACGACAAAGATGGTGATGTACCACAAAGAAAAAAAACGGTTCAGTCTATACATTACAAGAGAGCATATGTGTATGTGTATGTGGGTGGGGGTGGGGGTGTGGTGCGGCCGCGCACATGCAAACAAATCAGCGAATAAATAAAAAGATGTGGAAGAGAAGCGCGAGCACACCTGGTCGTCAAGAGCGCGGTGTGATGCTGCGGTGAGAGAGGAGGGGGGGGGGGGGGGGCGACGGCGCGCTTTCTTACCGCCCACCGTCGGGGCCGATGATCATGCCAATCATGCCCTCGATCGCGGCGTCGTTGGCCAGAATGGTCTGGCGCAGGTTGTTGGTCTTCTGCATCTGGTCCGTGATGGCGTCCTCCATGCTCTGCAGCTTCGCCTGAATCTCCTGCAGGCTCTCCTGGGTTTGGCGACGGGCCTCCGCCGCGGCCATGGCCTGGCTGCGCGCCTCGCTGCGCCACGTCTCCAGGTCGCGCGCCATGCTGTCAATGTCGTCGTGGGTCGCCTCGAGAAACTTGCCGAGGGGGTTCGAGGCCTTCGTCAGCAGCTGCAGCTGCTCCCGGAGCTTCTGCAGTTCCGCCTCGTTCATGATTGCGCCCGCGGCGCCGTGCGCACCCCGCGCGCCGGAGCGGCCCTTTGAGATGACAATGCCGCCGCCCTGCGCGCCGGACGCGATAGCAGCATCGAGGGCCTGGCGGGCGGCCTCGTCCTGGTCCCGCTTAGCCCGCAGCGCCTGCTGCGCGAGCTTGCCCTTCACCTCCACATCACCGGCAACGGCCGCGGTCGGGGCGTTGGGCTTCTGCTCGTAGCGCTCCGCAACCTTCATCCAGTCCTCCTCGCCTGCGCCGTCGTCGGCGTCGGCATCGGCGGCGCCGCGCTTCGCCTCCGTAATCACCTGCGCGGACGGCGCCGCATCGACGGCGCGCTGGTCCGTGACGACCTCGTGCGTCGGCTTCGCGCGCGGCGGGGCCTTCCCGGCCGTGGCGGTGTGGCTGCTGCCCGTCGCTGGGCCAGTGAAGGGAGCGTTGGGGGAGTTCTCCTCTGCCGCCTTCGCCTCCTCCCGGGCGCGGCGCCGCTCCTCCTCGGCTGCCCGCTCGCGCTTCTTCTCCTCGTGCCGCCGCCGGCGCTCCTCCTCGTGGCGGCGACGCCGGTCCTCATCGTCGTCGTCGTCCGCGGCGGGCGCCTTCTCCTTCTCGGCCTCCTTCTCCCTCTCCCTTTCCTTCTCCCTCTCCTTCTCTTTCTCCTTCTCCCTCTCCCGGCGCGCCCGCTCCTCCCTCCGCTCACGCTCCTTCTCCTCTTTCCTCTCGCGCTCCTTGTCGTCCTTCTTTTCGCGCTCCTTCTCCTTTGGAGCAGCGGCGGGAGGCGGGGGGGAGGCCGCCGGCGCGCCGCCCTTCGCCTGGGCTACCGCCGCCGCCTTCTTGTCGGCCGGCAGCGCGGCGCACGCGGCCAAGAGCTGCAGCATCTGGTTCGTCTGCTCGGCCTCGCTGCCGGCCACGATCTTTGCTGGCCGCGCGTCGCACGTCTGCCCCGTCGCGGCCTCCACCGCGGCGATTAGCAGCCGCAGGAACTCCAGCTTGGCGTCCTTGTCCGTTACATTGGCGCTGTCCAGCCACGCATCCTCGTAGAGGCCGGTGGGGAAGCCGGTAGCCTTGATGAAGTTGATCACGATATCGTGCAGAAAACGGAAGGGCGGGCGGCCCAGCAGCTTCTCCGACAGCTTCGGGGCCGTAATGACGGCGCCGAGCTCCTTCTGCGTCTTCTCAATGTAGGCCGTCATTTGCTCACGTTGCAAATGGTAAGATGCCAGGTGAGCAAGGAGGGGATCCTACAGGGCAGAGGTGGTTCTAGGAAGTGGCGTCTGCGCACAGGCGGGAGTGACAATACACGCTACCGTAGAGAATGCCGTTGACAGATTCAACGGAGTGGTAGCGAGAAAGTTGCACACACACACAACGCAGAAACTCTGCTGAAATATAAGTTCAAATGGGGGTGGGGGAAACCGAACAGTGGAAGGGAACGGTATACGAGATGTATTCTATCGAAATTGTTGTCTCGCTAACGTCGACTATAAAGGGAAGAGATAGACTTTGGTGTACAGGTGTATAGATAGTAAGCGTATATGCAGTAATAAATACTTTTCTTCTTCTGCTGTAGACAAAGACCGCTACACAGATTCTATTTGCATGTGGATCAGAAATTGAGAGGAGGAGGAAGAGGGGCCAAAGTGAAGCAATCAAGACAACTTACAAGGCGGTGATGGGAACAGCTGATGAAGTTACGTCGGAGAAGACGCACGCGATGTGTGGCTCCCTTGGATCTAGCCGCCTTCTTTTTTAAAGAAGAGGGGCTGATCTACCCACACAATACTCCATCTGGAAGCAGAAAGGGGATAGGTACGTCAGACAGAGAACGGGGGGGGGGGGGGGTCGATCGCTGTGGAGCTTATTGGTTTGACATGTGGCTTCAGTCTGAATGTAGGATCTAGTAGTCGCAAGTAGCAAAAGGGAGTAGTCTTGGGAAGATGCACAGGTATGGATATAGATGTGACGCGAGCATATAGTCTAGCTTTGAGGGGGGGGGGAGGGAGATGGAAGGGTGAGTTAATGGTTGACAGGACTGCTGCCGGGATGTATGTCGCGCTGCAACGTGAACTTGCGGCCAGGCGAAACAGTGCTGTCCGCACCAAGCACGCGCATCAGGCGGTGCCACGACGAGTCATCGCGGTGGTGGTGCTCCTGGTCCTCCAGCATCATCTGCTTCGCAGCTCGAAAGACGCCCCTGTAGGCATCGAGCACTGCACGCGAGGCTGTGCACGCCTCTCTGCACGCATCGCACGCCGGCTGTGGCGGCTGCACGACAGCCACAGCCTTCCCGTTGCTCCCAATGCGGCCCTTGACGGTGGAGAGGGGCACCCTCCCAGTCATCGCGTTGCGCGTTGCGGTTCGGCGCAGCACCGTCGGCTGCTTTCGCGCTCCAGGAGCTTCTGACGACATGCTAACCGGTAGTGTGCTCAACCTGTGGCAGCAATTGCTGCGTGTTTATTATATGTATGGATGTATGATTGTGCCGACGGTGCGGCTGATATCGTTCGGGCTATGTCGACCGATGTGGTTAAAGTGGTAAGATTACGTGCACGCAAGAGGCAGCGGAGATTAAAAAAGGGGGGGTTAGAGGGTAGCTGAAAGTATACAGCAAAACAAGCATGGGTATTGGTGCGTGGAGGGAGGGTGAAGCTGCGCAGTCCCCGACAGGTGGTGTCGCTATACCATTTCGCACACAATTCCCCCTACATAATCAAATACTTGCCCTGGGCCGTTTCTCGACATTTGATCGATTGAAAGTGATTTTTCTTCTTGTCGGAGACGATCTCCGACATGCACCTCTTTGTGTGTTCGCGCAGCTTCCTCGTGGGCATTTCCAGGCTGTTTATTGTATGCTGTGACGATGCAGGCCAGGTGGTGTGGGCACATCCTCCAAAAGGAAAAGGGAGCTACAGATCGTAAAGCTCTCACGTCTTCGGCGGCAAGGCGCCTGTGGAACTGCTAACAGATGGATATTATGACTGCCGTTGGGTTAGTTTGCTGTATGCATAAGTGAGTATGTGTGAGAGAGTGTGGACTTCATGTGTGTTACTGACCGACACCTTAAAAACAAAACCGGCGCAAGAATCACCTGCGCTCTCCTTCACTTGGACCTGGCGTGATGGCGACGCGCGTGTTTGCCGCTACTTCGCGTCCGGCTCCGAGTACGGCCGCAGCTTACGGAAGTTGCCGTTAATCATCTTCGTGAATGCCGACTGGAATGCCGCGGACCACGCGGCCTCGTCCTTGGCGAAGCGCTCCACGATTGGGCGCCACGTCTTGCTACGGAGCATAAGTTCCATCTCCGCCTTGCTGAAGACGCAGCGCCGCTTCTTCCCCTTCGCCTTGGTCGCCTTGCCCTCCTCCCTGGACTGCTCCGCGCCCTTGCGCGGCTTAACGTCCACATAGGTGCTGACAAGGGTCGTGGGGAGCACCTTCACGTCCTTGTTGTCCTCCGTCCGCTCCACCTCGACAGCAGTAAACTTGCGCTTCTCGTGCTCGAGGAGAAAGGTGTAGTAGGCGTTGCTGAGACGGTATCGGGTGCCAATGTGTGTGGCGCCGTCGAGGCCGCTGACGTTCTCGTGGTACTCGCCGACGCTGTGACAGGCCATCAGCGCGACGCATTCCTCGTCGGTGAGGTCGCCGAGGCCGTGCAGGATTGTCGGCATGGAGAAGACCTTCTGCGCTGGGTCCTGCGGGATGTTGCGGGCCGGGGCCTCGTCCGTGTCGTTACGCCCCCACTGCCACGCCTCGAGGATCTCGTCGTATGGGCCATCCAGATATTTGATGCCGGCGATGGCGGCAAGCGCCACGGCGTCCTCCATCGACGCACCAAAGGTCGTGCCGAGGTAGTTCAGCACCCCCGCCACGTCGACGAGGCCCTCCGAGACGGCACACGACTCATCCAGCGTCTCCGCCGGAAAACCGGCGCGGCGGGCCGCCAACACAAAGGCGACGCGGATGCTCGTCGCGGCCAGGTCGGGCCGGAACTCGAACTGCTTCGCGGCCGCCTCGATAACGGCACCCTTGGAGAACTTGGGCTTAATCTTAGACTCGTCCACCTCAACAAAGTGCCCCGCGAGGACGCCGGCGCAGAGGCAGCCAATGCACATCAGAATGAGCCAGTTGTGGCTCAGGTGCTCCCAGGACTTGAAGGGGTTCGCTGTCTCCGACTCCCCGGGGCGACCGGGGCCGACATTCTGGGGCGCACGGAACGCACTGGTGCCGCGCTTCCCGGCGGCGCTGGTGCTGCTAAGGCGGCTGGCTGCAACAAGGCTGCAGGGCCACGAGTGGGGGACGGCAGCAGCAGCGCGGAGGGACACCCAGGCCGCGTTGCCAGCACTGCAGCCGCGGCGTGCGGCAAACGCCATGGACGTCGCGCGCAGCATCCTCAAAGATATTTTATACACGAATGTTCTCGCGCGGAGTACTACAACTATACCTGCACAAGACGCACGTGATGTTCCGACAGGAACGTGAAGGTAAATGCAACACGGAAAAGGAAAAGGGATCCAATCGCCCAGAGAGAGGGAAGGATAGGGGAGGGACGTCATACAGAAGGAGGTACCCGCAGAAAGGAAGCTGGGGCCAGACTTTCATTTCTTACTTGCATCATCCACCGCTTGGGGATTGCTCCCACACAAATAAGCAATCAAACGAAAAGGGCGTGGCACCATCACGGTGCCGTGGGTTCTGCTGATTCCATTCCAGGGTCTAATCGATAGGTAGCAGTGTAGGTTTGAAGCAAATATGAATGCGAAATGCGAGGCAAGGCGGGGCGAGAGAAGGGGGGGGGGAGGGAGGCGTCCGAAATGGATCACCGGTATGTATGACAGTACACAACTATATGTTTTTCGACTTCTTTGACGGGAGGGGGGGGGGCAAAGAGCAGTGACTCATCATCTGCAACAAGCTGCCCTAGTGGCGTTTGCCGACGGTGTCGAGGAAGTCGTCGCAGACGTCAAGGATTTCGTTAAGCCGCTCGTCGCCCTCGCCCTTGGCAGAGACGTCCATGAGGTCCTCCATACCGAAGCTAAAGTCGCGGACGCTGCCTAGGCAGTACTTGCGCACCACCTCTGCCTGGCCGCAGTCAATGAGGGCGTCAATTACGGACGCCCACGCATCCAGCACGTCCTCCGCGGCGCTGTTCAGAACCTGCTGGATCTTCGCCATGACGGGTGGCATCTCCGGCATGCTGCCGCGGAGGGCCACATTTTCATTCTCGAATTGCACGCGTAACAGCACCGTGAGGAAGCTGTGGGTGGTGCGGAGGGTGTTGTCCACCTGCCGTAGCAGCGGTACAGAAAAACGGTCGAGGTCGGCGAGGTCGTCCAGGTCCGCCGTGATCTTCTCCGCCGCGCTGCGGATGCGCCCGACGACGTCGAGCAGCACCTCCTCGATCTGGTGCACGCGGGGGAAGGAGGCCCACGCCTCGATACACTGGACGCACGTCCAGAAGAAGGTCACGTAGTTCGAGTCCGCGCTGAGGCACTCGAGAAACAGAATGACCGACTTGATGCCCAGCCACGTAAACATGTCCGGCACCCGCAGCTTGCGGCAGCGGCCCAGGTAGGCATTCACGACGGCGATCACCTCCTGGTACCGCTCAACCCCAAGCCGCTGGATCTCCAGCTGCGTGAGCACCGCATCCTTGGCCGCTGGGAGGTTCTGGAAAAAGTTCTCCTCGTACCGCCGCGCGGCGCGGGTGCGGAGGTCGCCGGTCAGAAGCGGCTCCTGCACGGCAGTGAGCACGCGCCGGAAGAGGGCCACGACGGGCGGCTTCCCCGTTGACGCCTGCTCCAGAAACGACAGCATTGCCCGCACGAACCCCTCGCCCTCGACAAAGTCCTTCCGGAGGAGCAGCGACACAATCGCGGCGACAACGTCCGCGTCGATCAGCTCCAAGCTCTCTGGGTGGGCAGAGAGCAGCTCCAGTGCCTGCCGGACGCCGCCGGCCACCTGCCGCGCATCCTGCGTGAGCAACACGCGGTGCAGCAGCGTGTTGAGCCTCAGCGACTCGAGCGTGCGGAGGTGCTGCGGGTCAGGCTTCTCGAGGTCGCGGATGCGGTCCAGCGGCACCGTCGTGCACAGCCGCGCCGTCGTGCGCAGCAGTTGTAGCTCGTATGCCTGCCGGCCCTCTTCGGAGGTGCGCGCCTTTGCGGGGCTGTCGGCGCCCGCGCCTTCTTCTACCACTGTACGGGACTTGTCCTCCATGAAAGCGTTGTAGTCGAGGACGGGCGTGCGGTTCACATCGATCATCGACACGAGCTCCAGCGCCCGCGCGGTATCCTTCCGCGCGAACCGCTCCGACGCGCAGTTGCTCAGCAGCGCGAAGGCCTCCCGCAGCCGGCGGGTGTAGAGGTGGCCGCAGGCCTGCTGCTCAGCCGCCTCCAGCGCCACCGTCCGTCGGTCGGCCGGCGCCGCGGCGAATGACGCGCCAAACGACACGTTCGTCGCCTCGCGCGAAAGGTCCTGCGCCGGGTCGCCGTGGCCATCGGCGAGCTCTGCTTTGCTGCCGCCGAGCCCCGCATCATCGCCGCCGCGGGCCGAGGAGGAGGCCGGTGTCGCGCCCTCCTGCGCGGCGCCTAGCGGCGGGCACAGCGCCGCCATCGCCTCGGTCCGCAGCCCCGTGGCGGTGAGCTCGCCGCCAATCGTGACGCCGTAGGCGCGCTGCTCGAGGAACGTCTCCGTCGCGGCGAGATCGGTAAAGGGGAAGCTGAACTGCGCGCGGCCAACGCAGTACGTTGGCGGCTGGCGCATATTCCACAAGGACACCGACCCGTCCGTGCCTCCGGTGACGAGTGTGTCGGACTGCAGCCGCAGCCACCGCAGCGCGGAGACGTTGCCCTGCAGCGACGGGATCGTGTGCACCGCGGCGGTGGTGTGGCGCACGTCAAAGACAGAGATGGTGCCGTCGGACGAGGCGGCGGCGAAAACGAATGGCATGACGGCGTTGAAGTCGGCACTTGTTGCCATGTACCCATCGCGCAGCGGAAAAACAAGGCCGTTCCGCGCTGGCTGCGCGCCGCGCGTGTCGGTGAGGACGACGGCGCCCGTGTAGTCGCCCGTCAGGACGACGTGGTCGCTGCCGGGGGCCCACCGCGCGAAGAGGAGCGCAGCGGAGCTGTCCGCGTCGGTGTGTGGCGCCCAGGAGCGGACGGGGGTCGCCTCGCCGGCCAGGTCCCACATGTACGCCGTTGTGCCGCAGGTCCCCAGGACGCTGGTGCGGCTTACCTTCGTGTTGACGCTGACGCTGCGCACGAGCGTCGTCGCTGCGTGGCCGCACGAGGAGACGGCGATCTGCCCCAGCGGCGGGGCCGCGATATCGGTCACAAGCGCGCCGCAGGGCTGCAGCAAGCCGCTGCTGTCCTCGCAGGAGTCGACAGGGAGGTCGGCGACGAGGATGCGGCCGCGGCTGGAGCCGAGCAGCAGCAGCTCGTCGCACCACGCGACGCTCGACGTCTTGACATCGCCGCTGAGGTCCAGCCACCGCATCCGCGCCGCGCCCGCCAGGCCAGGCCCCTGCAGGTCTGCATCAATGGCCATCAGCCCAACCGACCCGGCGCCGATGAACGGGGAGATGGCGACCGCGAGTGCACGCTCCGTGTCGTGCAGAGCAATCTGCGCGGAGGTGAAGATGTTTCCCGGCGCGGCCAGCGGGGTGCTCGCGGCGACAACGTCGGCGTGATTCCGCAGCAATCCGCGCAGCTGGTCGCGCCGACGCCAGTTTGCCGCTGACGTGTACTCGGGAAACCCTAAAATGCTATGCTCCATTGTTGAGATTGCCAACTCACACTAGATGCTTACTGTCCCTCCCAACACACAAACATATATATATATATATATATGTGTGTAGAGAAAGACGTGTGTAGCTATACGTACGTACTTGTGTGTAGTATGCGGGGGCCAAGAAGGGAGCAGTTTCCATAAAAAGTATCCGTAAAGATCAAAGAGAGGAACGAGGGAGAGATAGAATGAGGTGATGACGTTTGCAAAGCCACATGTGTGTTTTTACCGTGTCATCTCGATGAGACATGGCTGTCAAAAACACGAACCGTACAACTGTCCGGCCCGGGTTGTCAAAAATGAGTTTAAACAGACCTCCAAACTTTGTGCCTCGCCCCCGGCGCCGTCTCCGCTCTCGACACCCCCACGCAATTTGTGGATGTGTTGCGGTGGGGGCTACTCGTGGGCAACAGTGCTTGAAGTCCACAGGCATACAAGCCACCTAGAGAAGGGAGAGGGGCGGGGGCGGGGGCGCCACCCCTATACATCTCATAAATTCGTTAACACGGGACACACGGGCCGAGGACGCAAGTTTGGGCCTCAAACAGGGTCCAAGAAGGAAGTTCAACTCGTCCATCGCTTTTTAAGCTGGCAGTCATAGCTGCTATTGTTGTTGTTATTTGTTGTGTAGCGCGCTGAGATCAGCTGCGCGTGGAAGAAGAAACTTTGTGTGTGTGTGTATATATATATGTGTGTATCTGCGTGCAGGTATGCGGTGTGTGTGTGTGTGTGTAGATGCATGTGTGGTGAGCTGCAGCATGCAACGATCTCTTTCCTCCATTCTTTTCTTGTTCTGGAAGCCTCAAAGAACCCTTTCTTCATTACTTCTCCCCCAGACGTGTTCTTTGTAGGGAGAGAGAAAGTTAACTTAAACGTGACAGCGGCACTCCTCCTGTCAACCGCACCGACGCTAGATGAAACGACTTTCTGGCTGTTCATCTCGCCGTCCACATTTTCTTTCTCCACACTGCAGCCTGTGTAGTCGACTGCGTAGAAGGGATGGACGAGGTGGGTGAGAAGGGAGGGGGAGGGGGGAGTTGAGGGCTGAGAGAGAGGGGCTCATTCTGGAGAGTCATCTATACACGCCCACATCCCCCCTGTGCGCGCCTGCGTGTGTGTGTGTGTGTGTGTGTGTTTTGGGACGTAAAAGACAGTGTGCCCTCATTGTCAGCATCACCACGCGTCCCGGTGGTCGTAGTCTGCTGGCTGGTGTGCCTCATCTGCCCACAGCGCTAGTGGAGGAGCAGGCCAGTGAGGCAACGCACCGAGGGACCCTGGCAGTACACCCCATCGAATAGTAAGCATGAGGGACTTGCACGTACCCTGAAACACACAAAGGCGGAGGAAAAAAGAAAGGGTGTTAGGAAAAATGAGTGGGTGGGGGGTAAGAGAGAACGTAATACTCCCCAAGAAGAAAATTGTCATGTGGAGAGGCAAGGTCTGGGAAAGACAAAGGAGGAAAAATACAGTGCCATCAAAAGGGGTACTGTGGCGTTTAAAACAAAAAGGGTTACACTTTTTCTTTAAAGAGTACGAAATAACAACATCGACGAACGTACAGTATCGTCCAAAGAGAGAAAAAAAAACCTTCGCGTGCAACACGATAAGGTGAAAATGCCTATTTTCCTCTGTAAGGATGGCTCAACCAGTTTTCACTCTTATCTGAGAGATGCAGTTATATTGCATGTTTCTCTTCGGGAAAAAATTAGGATGCACGTGCTCGCACGAATGGGTGTGGCCCGCTCTCTGGGAGGAGCAGCGACAGGAAAGTGTCTGTGTGAGTGTGTGTGTGTGCTCCTGCCGTTACAACCAACGGGTCAACATGTGCATTCTTATTTTTTCTTCTGGTACCTCGCCAACTCTCCGGGGCGCCTCTGCTTTTGATCGTTGGTATATATTACGAGCTCACATGCGGCGTTTTATGAAACGAATCTGTGTGGGCCTTATACAAGAAATAGAAGGCGGAGGAAAAACAACCAGCGTAGAAAACAGAAAAAATGGGTGCGTTTTTTCTTTCCTTTTCACTCCGGACGGTTTTGCTTGTTCTCTCTCGCGCGCGTCACCTCCGCCCTTGCTTCATCCACACAGGTAGTTTCTCTGGGGTACTTTCGTCTCACCTGCGGGCGACACAGGCAGTAGCTACAAGTGTAGGAAAGCAAGGGAGTCACGGGGAAGGACGGGAGGGGGGGGGGCAAGAGAGGAGAGACAGGCAGGGAGGTAAAGGGCAACAAGGGGAGAGGTGGCGCCAAGGCATGACTTTTGGACCGATCCCCGTACGTTGTCGAACTGACGAGGATAATACAAGAGGGGGGGAGGGAGGAGAGAACAAGAAGTGTGGGGAGAAGGGAAAGAAAGCAGCGTATAGCGCGCATATGATTATAGTAAAAGAAAAGGAAAACAAAAAAGAAGAGTGAAAAAAAGAGTCAAGGGAAAAGTAATTTAAATGATTTCAGTATACAACAGAAAAGAGACAGTCCTAGTAAGGACGCTGTAGCGAGAACAAGGGGCAGCACGAGAATGAAATGAAGAGAAGAAAATCCGTAAAAGGGAAGAGGTGAGAAAAGGAGGAACACAAAGAAGCAGAGAACGAAAGAAGAGCAAGTGCGGCAACACAGGCCACCCACAATTACTTCTTTCTGCACCCCAGACTATGCAATCTTAGTTGTTGAGTGCTGATGCAAGCCGCGCATCACCGCGCCCAACGGGCATGTCGATCAAACTCCAGGTGGACGTCGCAGCCACCGCAGCACGAAGTGGGTGGGGGTGGTGCCGAAGACGCCGAGCATCACCGTACACATCCGTAGTGATTGGAGTGACCAGTCTAGGGGCAGCCGCGTTTTCCTTGTGAAAAGAGTGGGGACATACGGAAAAGATCAATTTACGGCTTATATAAAGAAATACGGTGGAATAAATAGAAAAAAAACATATGTGCTGGATGAGGGGGGTGGGGGGTCAAAAGGTGAAAAAGGTGTCGGGCGGGGGGCGGGGGGCGGGGGGGGAGGGGCCACGCCCGCTACTACTTATTCAACGCTTACGGATGCGTGTGGTTGTTTGCTACAAAACGTGGCTCAGGATGCTGTCTGTCGCTCCTTGTTGGTGATCCAGCGCACGGCGAAAGCTATGCGCCTCCTTGTGTGTGTATATAAATATCAGTGTGTCGGGGGAGGGGGGTGGAGGGGGAAGGGAGCGAAAAAAATGAAAATAAAATAGAGATGATAAAATAGAGTGAGAGATACCATATAAAAGGTCAGTGGGGCTATCAGATGTGATAGCAATTATAGGAATGATTATTGTTTTGTCAGTATTACTTTTATTTGCCACGGAAAACTAGTAATGTGTGAACCGGAAACACAACAATAAAAAAAAGTTAGAAAAAGAAAGGAAAGAGAGATGAAAAACATGACACTCATTACACACAATGGAAAGAGTAGAGGAAGATGCACGTACACGTATATCTGTATATAGACTTCACACACGCAAGGTTAATAAAGGGAAAATTTTACCACGTGGTGGAGAAGAAAAAAAA
>AUXJ01001424.1:0-26114 GCA_000482205.1 Herpetomonas muscarum
TCTCTCCTCCCCCCCCCCCCCCCCCTCTACAATCTATCATCACCTAAACCTACATCCACGTCGAAGCCCAGACGACCCATGTTCCGCGCATTCTCCGGTAGCTGCCTGTCCCTCGAGGACATGGACACTGTTAGCCGCCCCAACTTAGTCGCCCGTCCGCACCTGCTTGGCCCCGGCGTGGATTTCTTCACCGAGGATGGCGAGCCTGTCCGCCCGATGCCCGGCGCGCAGACCCTCCAGAAGGTCTTCTCGGGCAGCGCGCTAGACCTCAACGCCCTTAACGGCGAGGCCTTCTCCGACGATGACGCCGCTGCTGGCGGCGTTGGTAGTCCTCAGTCACCGCTTGGCGGCGGTGGCCGTCCCCTGCCGATGAGCGCTATTCTCAACCAGCTGTACACCGAGACGGAGAAGGAGAAGGCCCGCAACACCAAGTCGAAGATCAACGTCCTCGTCGTTGGCGAGAGTGCGTACATTTCATGCCACGTAGTAGTCAAGCTGCTCCAGGCGGGGTACACGGTGCGCATCGCCGTCAACGATGCCGTGCGACTGCAGCAGGAGGTCGACCTCCTCGGCCTCACCCGCGAGTCGGCGCAGCGGCTCTCCTTCGTTGACGTGGACGTGACCAACTCCACGGCGCTGCGTGACGTTATCCGCGGCTGTCGCTATGTTATTCATTGCGGATGCACCACCAAGAGTGCGATCACTAGGGGCAAGGATGTTGTCGCGTACCACGCGGAGGCCATCCAGGCGCTCTTCGACGGCATCCGTCTCTCCGGCAAGGCCACCGTCAAGCGCGTGGTGCTCACCGGGGCGGCTTCCTCCGTGTTTCACATCACCGACACCCCGCCCGCGGCGGGCAAGTTTGACGAGTCGTGCTGGAACAACGTAGCGAACCCCACGACGGACCCCGTGCCCATGGCCAAGATCGTCTTTGAGAAGGAAGCGTGGCGGCTGCGGCAGATGCTCGGGGTGGAGCTGGTGGTTCTGCTGCCGGCCATCCCCATCGGCCCCGGCCGCACGCAGGACACGGGCGAGGCGATGGACCGCATTCTGTACCTCGCGAACGGCCCCTCCTATTTTCCCTTCTGCCCCAACCTCTTCTGGAACTTTGTGGATGTCCGCGACGTGGCCGAGGCCCACGTCCGTGCGATGGAGACGCCCGAGGTGCGTGACCAGCGCATCATCGTCTCCAACGAGTGCGTGAACCTGGCCGAGGTCGGTCGCATGATCAAGCGCCGCTTCCCGCACCTCACCCCGCCCACCCGCTCCGCGAACACCTTCCTCACGATGCTCATTGGCGCGACGCAGGCCGCAGAGGGGGTCAACCTGCGCTTCCTGTGGCGCAACCTCGGCGAGAAGAAGCCCCTCGACAACCGCCGCGCCGTCCACGAGCTCGGGATGGAGTTCACCAACCTCGAGGAGACCGTCGCCGCGTGCGTGTCGCAGCTGATCGCGGCTGGGGAGGTGCCACCGCCCCCGGCAGCTGCTGACGGCAGTGCCAGCGGCGCGGGATGTGGGGTGAGTCTGCGGTGGGTGGCCGTGGCGGCGGGGACAGCCGCCCTCGCAGGTGCGGTGGCGACCGCGCTGCTGTCGCGCAGGCATCGCTGAACCCAGGCACATGCAGAAGCCTGGTCGGTAGTTCAACCCATACCCATTCCTTCTAAATGATGTTGATTATATATATATATATGGTGTCACAGCGCATTCGAGGTTTTTTTTCCTCTCCTCTTATGTTTCCTCCTGTTTCCTTTTTTTTCTCACTTTTTTTTGGCAGCTGTTTTTGGTGTCGTTGATTTGATTTGCTCACTGTTCTCTCTCCTCACTGAACTAGTACGCTGTGTATGGAATGTGTGTGCTCCCGCCCGCCGCTACCTCCCTCCCCCCTCACCTCCCCCTTCCCTCTAAACTGTCTTTTTGGCCTCCAACCCCCACTCGCCCAGCCATTTCCTCTCTTTCTCTCTCACACACTCACCCCCACCATTTCGATACGCACCGCTCCCATCACGTGATTTTTTCCCTTCGTCTTCGGCCCTTCCGTTGCTAATTTTTAAAAAAGATATATCCACGCGTCCAGCACGCCACCCCCTTCCGCCCCCTCATTTTCTACTCATAAAATTCTCTCTTTGTGGTGAGATCTGAAAAGAATACATTCCTTGATCTCCTGTATCTTTCTCCCCCTACCTTTCCACTTCTCTAGTTTCCTAGTTGAATATGGTTTGTTTAGTCTTATATATATATATATAACTTTGTCATTATCTTTTCTCTCTCTCTCTCTCCTCTGTCTCTCTCCCCTCTTCTCTTCTTTACTGCGCTAGCGACAAGTGTGTGCTTTGTATGGGGGGTCGCTTCGAGAGGGGTTGTGTGTCAGCTATCCACTCGTGCAGCCAGAGTGCGGCGCTGAATGAGTTGTGCCGTCACCCGTGTGTTTCATACCTTCCGCTCGCGTGCGTCTCTTTGGCTCCGCATTACCATACCATCGATCTCTTTCCGTGTTTTCATTTTGTTTTAATTATTCCTTTCTAATGCCCTCTGCACATTGCGACTGCTTAACATATATCCCAGCGACGACCTGCACTCGTGTGCGCGGTGGGGGCTCCCTTGGGTCTATAAGGAACAGTGCAAGAAGTGAGGAAGTGGTGTGGAGACGAATAGTTGGGGGTGGAAGTGTAGAGAGAAGGGAGGAGGAGGGAAGTGACGGGCAGACACAACACATCCACGCAGATGAGCAGTACGGATGGTGCAGGCGTAATGGTAACGGAAAATACCAAATGTGAAGGTCAGGTTCTGTTGTGAGTCAATCGTATACATTTTCACACACGACCACCAGGCCGGTGTACCAAAGCTCTTTGGTGGTGCGTGTTTTATACCCCCCCCCCCCCCACCCCCCACCCCTCTGTGTTCCTGTGTTCATAGCCTGTGGTGGTGGGCTAGTGCTGGTAGAGTCCCTTTTCGCACCGAGGTCAGTGAACGCCACGTCGTCGTTTTCTTCTCTTCGTGCACTAGCACGCACCCAGATTATTTTCCCCGATACTCTATATTCATACCATTCATATATATATATATATGAATATGTTGGATTGTCCAGGTTGCCTGTTGTGGATTCATATTAACATTACACACACGTCTGTTTCACTACACCTTGTTCTTTTTCTTCTGTTATAATGGTTGTCGTTGTTCTTTATTCATTTCCTCCCTTTTTTTTCCTCGCTTGCCTTGATGTCTGGTGTTGCAGGATGCACTACCAGCACTTTTCATTTCTCCTTTAGTTTCTTCCCTTTTTTCCACCTTCTCCTTGCTAATACTAAGTAATGCACGATGACACGTTGCCGGACGCTTCAGCAGACAAAGCAAAACCCACCAAAAAAAATCAAGAGTATTTCCACTGGTGCTCAAGGATACCTCTAACACAGGCCGTTACGGCGACGAGAGCATTTCTCACACTCTGACCATAAAAAAAACCTAACCAATCTTTGGAGAATCTCGCATATGTCATCAAAGACTGCACTCGTGGTCTGGTCCTGGGGCACATTGCTGTCCCAGTCCGCTCACCCCTCTCCCAGTCGCTTCCCATTCTCTCTTTTCCCTCTCCATCTCCCCGACCCCTCCCACCAGTATGTGTCTCTGGTGTGTCAGCACACCGCTACATGGTTCTTGGCGGAGGAGGGCGGCGAGGAGAGGGCGTTGGAGTGACAGGCATCCGGCGGCCATCGGGGACCTGTCCAGCGCAGCAGTGAATTCGTAGTGGGGCTCTTTCAGAGGGCTCGTGACCATCGCATATATGTTCCTACGGCACACGGGAATTGTTATATCCCGAAATGGCTTCTTTACTGTCCACTGAATGCCTCCCTATCCTGTTCTGACGGACGCTCTCTGTTTAATAATCCATATGGTACTGGTGTATATATATATATATATATATATATATTTGTCAATGCTAAGACTAGGAGGTCAGACACAAGTTTGCTCTTACTTTTTTTTCCTCCGCGTCGCCTCTGCATTTCTGCTTTTCCTTCTCTCTCCTTGGGGATACTGGTCTGTGTCCTAGCCAACAGGACTCCCGTATACGAATCAACGGGGGGAAGGAACTAGGGAAGGTGTGCAGTGCCGTGTCTGACATGTGGGGCGGCGTGAAATCACGGACGCAGTATGGCGACCACTTTCGCCAGTGGACGGCCACGAAGGGCCTTGACGAGCTGCGGCGGGTAATGTACCGTGAACCGCGGCCGTGGCTGCTTGCCTTTGGCCTGCACCAGCGCCAGCACCTCCTACAGGATCACCACTGCGCCCGCCTAATCGCATGGTGCACTACCATCGTCCAGCTTCGCGAGAGTAGAGCAGAGAAACAAGAGGCGTACCGCTTCTCGCAGGAGGTCTTTGGCATGCTCACACACAGCCACAAGGTCGGGCCGAGTGCGTTCGCGGAGTACATGCGACTGTGCGCGGTGGGAAAGGACCTAACAACAGCGTATGAGTGGCACAAGTTCTGGCTGGAAACACGCAAGCCGCAGGACGGCAACACGGGCGCACCGCTACTGCAGCAGTACGCGTGGCTGCTGAGGATCGCGCTGGAGTCGCCGAACGAGGAGGCCGCCGCGGACATGGCGGCAGCGGTGCGGGAGGGCTACAGCGATCGCTGCTGCACGCCGATGGTGCACGAAGCCACGGGGGACCGCGTCCTCGCGCACTTCCAGCCGACCACCCCCGACGAGGATGAGGCGCTCCACAGCCTCTTCTGCGCCTTCCAAGCACTCGTGCCCAAGATCCCGGCTGACGGTGAGGCAGCCACTGGCGAGCTGTTAGAGTTCATCCAGGGCCTGAATATTGACAGCGCTGCGGCACAGCGCTGGGTGGAGGACGGCTGGCCCACACGGAGCCATTGCCACAACTTTCCACAGCTCGAGGCAGCCGCCACTCGGCCCGCTCCCACGCCCTCGGAGCCGCGTCTGCGCGATTCCCTGCTGCATCCTCGTCTTGTTCAAAAGTTGGAATCCGCGTCCTTTGCAAAGCGGAGCGCGTCAGAGGTGATTAGCATCCTCAAGTGGTACCAGGAGAGTCTTGCACTAGAGAAGGATAAGAAGGACCGTGCCGTCCGCCAGCTGCACCAGTGCAAACTTGACGGGGAGGACCTCGACGTTTGGCGGCAGTTCTCAGACCCCTCAGCGCAGCGCCTGCGCGCCACCGTCGTCGAGGCAGGGGGACTTACGCCGGAGCTCTACCACTACGTGCTCTGCGCGCTCGCACAGTCCCAGCCGACGGCAGTGCTGCGAACGCTACAGCGCATGCGCGAGTCTGGTCTGTCGATCCTGGACCCCACCCGTGCGGTGGCCATCATCGGCGCGCAGGGGTCCTTCCCCGACCAGCTCGACCTCTTCAAGGAGCAACTGGACGAGATCGCGCGTCGGCAAAAACTCGATGCGGACCATGACATCACCAAGCAGGTCGAGCTGTACTGGAAATTTGACTACACGGGGCTGTTTCACTATCGCAATGCGATGGACGAGGCCGCGTTCTATGCGTTTCTGATGGATGGTCTTCCAGGCGGACCGCGTGATGTCCAGACCCTGCTGCTTGCTTCGGGGGCGTGTGGCCCGACGGCGACGGAGGAGGACCTGGTCCTGTTGAGCGATGGATTGCGGAAAGCTGCCGTACGGCACTTCCGCCGGGTTGCCGGGGACGCGACAGTGGAGACGGCACTGGACATTATTACGCAACACATGCCCAAGCTCGACGTCAGCCTCATGGGTGCACTGCCCCACTTTGGGGACTACACGCTGGCCGAGGGCAACGACGACATCGCCACCGACGCGAAGGCCCTCGCGGACAAGCTTCGAGCGTTTGATGTGGTGTACGTGCTGGACGCCTCCTTTGTGGAAACCAGCGAAGCCTTCCTGAAGGTCGGTCTAGACGATGAGGGGAGGACGGGGAAAAAGGCATTGGTGCTGATCCCCTACACGACACTGGCGCAACTGGCCGATTCCGTAGACACTGCCAGTGGTGGAGTGGTCACGTTTGACCCTGCACTCGCGGAGGCTGTGAGCGGCGAGCCGTTCCTCGCCTCACAGCGGCTTCGTGCGCTGTACGCGATGTGGCGCACCCGTTCCTCCGTTAGTGGCTCTGGCAAGGTGCGCGTGCTTCACTTCACCGAGGCGCTGCTCGCGCATCGGCTGCCACATGGGACTGTGGAAGGGCAGCTTGGCTTGTACCCGGCCACGAACGATGACGATCACCTGACGTTGGTTTTGTCGCTAGTGAGCTCGCTTTGTAAGCCCGAGGCCCGTGTGGTGCTGTGCTCCGATGACGAACGCCTCATTGCAAAGGTGACGACTAGTGATGCAGGAGACAGCTCCTCTGCGAACCAGCACCTCCAAGGGTTATTCCGGACGCCGGTAGATGTGTTGACCACGCAGCCACCGAACGAAGTGAACACGGACAGCGGCCTCATCGACGACAACCCCACCCTCGATTTTGACGACCTCAACTTTGAACCAAAGCTCGCTGTGTCGAGCGCTTTCAAATCGGCCCCGGCAACACTATCTGCTACAGCCACGTCAGCGGCGACGGGCGGACCTAAGATGTCCCAGAATAGCGGCAATCACGACGACGGCGACGGTGCCAGCGATGATGATGCCGCATTGGTCTCTCCATGGCTGTCCCTCCTCAACGAAGATGCAGCTCATGAGGAGGAGATGGCGGGTCAGACGGCAACCCCAACCAGCGATGCGCAAGTCGTGGCTCCTGCCTCCACAGCTAGCGCCCGTGGTGACGGTGACGATTCCCTTTTCCTCTCCACAGAGGCAGATGAAGGCGCGCTCGCAGCCAAGGAGGCAGAGCTGATGAACCTATATGAATCCCCTCACGACGTTGTGCCTGTCGGCGCGAAGATGATGGAGGCGGCTGCGCTGGGCAGCGTCTTCAGCCAGTTCGACGTTCTCGACCCTGAGGAGGCCGAGGAGCGGCGCTTGAACCAGGAGGCCCGTCAGAGCCGCCTCCAGCAGAGCGGATCTGCTGGAGGGGGAGCCCGGCGGCGTTCTTCTCTCGAAAGGGAAATGCTCAACCAGCGCGGTACCTCGTACCGGGAGCGCCAGCGCATGGCTCGCCAGCTCTCGAACATGTCCGGTGGCCGTGTCCCCTTCAATCTCCGGTACAAGGTGGTCGAAGCGAACGTGAACGACCCACGCAACGCCCATCTGCGCCGCAAGTATGAGGAGGGCATGCGGAAGAGTCGGGAGCATTACCGAAAGAACCGGACACCGTAAACCACTCCCAGGTCGCGACAAACTTTTCCATATGGCAGGGCCATGTCACGGAGGGTGGGGGGGGGGGGGGAGGACGAGGAGGGGAAGAGTGGCATGCGATCCCCTCTCCTTTCTCCCCCTCCTTCCACACAATCGCTCATGTGTTTACCGTGGTAGAGATAGTGCTGAGCAGAAGAGGTCGTTAGCATGTTATTCACACACAACTAAGCTGGTCATGACGTGTGGGACCACAACACGATTAAAACAAGATCAAATCAAATTCCTCCTATCAAGCACAACACCGGAGCTGAAGGGCTGTCGAAACAGGACAGCATTTCACCTAATCTTAGAGTGGTATTTGGTGCGCCAGCGTCTCGAAAAGTGAGTGTATTCGTTGTGGCTCACCAACGTGATTTCGGCAGGGGGGTGGGGGGCTTAGGATACAAATCCCTCCTTCCTAGTTCCGAGTTTCTGTATTATGCGTTAATGTGTATCTCAGCTTGTCATATTGCCTTCTATTTCCTATTGACATAAATTCCTACATTTTTTTTTCTACTGTATTGGTATGTGTATCTATGACACCATGTTCTATAGGAAGACCATACCACTCTCAGAGATACAGCGCGAATGATGACTAGCAGTCCAAAGGTAGATACACCCTCGGCGGTGCCACAGACTAGTACGACCGCAGCCCAGTTAGCCTACGCCCGCGACCCGCAGCCCAGCAGCTTTGACAACTTTACAGACCGCTACTTTCACCAGTACTGTATCGAGGACTGCAAGAGCGTTCCAGGCAACAACCTGCGCATTTTGCAGCACAGCAACGGCCTCTGTGTAGTCTGCGTGGACCCCTCCCACGTCGCGCTGAAGGCCATCGCCGCCGACCCGACCCTTACCATCGCTTCAGTCGCCTTTGGGTCGGGCCGTAGCAACAGCCAGGTCGCGCCGGAGAACATCAAGGTAGTCGGCAAGCGCAAGAAGAACGCGCTCATCTGCCAGATTGAGACAAAGCTGTGCACCCTTACCCTCTCTGACGGCACCTCCTACGCTCTGCCAGCGATGCTGAATGGCTTTATTCTTGAACTAAACGCCGCTGTGATGGAGTGCCCATGGTTGGTGTCCTCCGCCCCAACAGCAGAGGGTTTCCTAGCCGTTGTCAACCCCTCCGCAAAGAACGACTTCAACGCCATGAACAAGGTCTGGAGCGCCACCGGCGGCGACGCACAAGGCGAGGATGATGACTAAGGCTATGATAGGAGAGCATCACCAGCGTCACTAATAACAGTGAAACAAGGAATCACGTCGTTTAAATAAAAACAACACAATATATATACACGATCATAAAGAAACACGACAACTACGAAGATTGCATCTGTAAAAGATGCGAGAGGTGATGCACTCTGCATCCGATGCAGACGAAGACATTCCATGTGATCAGTACATACATGCACCATACAATGTCCCGGGGGTTGCTCTTTTGTTTCACCGAATAAGCTGCCTTTATCTTTACAACGCTCCCTCTCTTTCTCTCTCTTTCTCTCTCTTTCTCTCTCCTTTGCTGTTCCCTCTTGCCTTGGATCGCCCTTAAGAGTACAGGTTAAATACGTTCGCCTGAACAGCAAAGGGGACGTGACTGACGATCATAATTACTGTCGGTGGTGTTTCTGTGTGGGAACGTGTACTTTTATTGATTTTTCTTCCCCCACATCACACCTCGACCAACGTCGGCTGCCCTTACTGTACCTTCTCTTGTTGTTTGTGCAATACTAGTCTTTCCGTTATTTGCGTCTGATTATTTTCGTGTTTCTCACTATAGCTGCTTCCTCAGCGTGCTCGTTTAATTTTGGCTTCCAGGAAAAACGTGTTGGTTCTCTGATTTCCCGTAGATACCGTTCCTCCTCCTTTTTCCCCCGTCATATACGACCCTTTCCTAATCTGTTACACTGTACATAACTGCATAATTTCGTGTCGTCAGGCATGCGAGGCACCTTTAACGATACGGAGATGCCAACAATCCGACCCACCGGCGATTCTCCTGACGCGTACGAGATTGAAGTGAACAATCCCCATGCGAGTCTCACGTCCTCCGCACGGCGGGACGCGGGTGGGCTAGGGGCCATGCTGCCCGTGCCACCGATGAAGAAGCGAAGTGTCCGGGCGTGGCTGAAGGGTGCACTTAACATCAAGTCTGACCATACCGGGGAGGAACGTGTGGTGCCCTTCGGCTGCTCAAGCAACGTGTGGAACGGGAAAGGGTATGCGAATAACGAGGTAAACAACCGTCGCTATTCCCTCATCACGTTTCTCCCCCTCGCGCTCCTCAAGCAGTTCAGGAATTTCTTCAACATTTTCTACCTATTCCTGGCCTTCTCGCAGCTTCTTCCAGAGCTTCAGGTGGGCTTCATCTTTACGTACTTTTCACCCCTGGCGATGGTAGTGTTGCTTTCCCTGATGAAGGACGCCCTCGACGAGATCCAGCGGTACCGCAGAGATCGCGTGGCCAACCGCGAAATGTATGAGAAGCTCGTCCGAGGGGGAGTGGTTCTTCCCGTGCGCTCCAGTGACATCAAGGTGGGCGATCTGCTCGTACTGCACAGTAATCAGCGCATTCCTGCGGATTGTGTTCTCTTCCACACGACAGATAGCACTGGCACGAGCTTCGTGCGCACGGACCAGTTAGACGGCGAGACGGATTGGAAGCTGCGGTTCCCGCTCAACACCACGAAGGGCTTAAGTATGGAGGAGTTAGCTCGGTTGCGGGTCAACATCCGCTGCGAGAAGCTGCACCGCGACATTTACCAGTTTGTTGGCGTCCTCGACGCGTCGACGGGTCACTCAGAGGCCATTGGGCTGGAAAACACGCTGTGGTCCTCCTGTGCCCTCGCCAGCTCCGGGTCGGTAGTGGCTGCGGTCATCCACACCGGCGGCGACACGCGCGTTGCGATGAACTCTGCCAAGCCGAGGGTGAAGCGGGGCCTCATTGAGCAAGAGCTGAATCGGCTGGGGATTATGTGCTTTGTTTTGTTGGCCATTTTCTCTCTGCTGTTGGTGGCGCATCAGGGATTCCGCGGGGACTGGGGCATCATGTACGTGCGGTTCTTCATCCTGATGTCAGCAATGATTCCCATCTCGATGCGTGTCAACGTGGATGTTGGGCGCCTGTGGTACTCCTACGAAATAAACCGCGATGCGAGAATGCCAGGCGCTATGGCACGAAACACGGACCTCCCGGAGGAGTTGGGCCGCCTACAGTACCTCTTTTCCGACAAGACAGGAACGCTGACAAAGAACAAGATGCAGTTCCGCGTGCTACAGCTTGGACCCGACACGGTCATCACCGACCGCGACACGGACCGTCTCGTGAGCGGCATTTACGAGTACTTTGGCATCACCTCAAGTCCCACCACTCGTGGTGGTGGCGGTGCGGCAGGCGGGCCGTGGGGCCCCAACGCCTTAGCCCGCGGGCCAGTTAGCTCGCCCAAGCAATGGTCACGGGAGGTCAGTGGGGTCGGGGCGATGGTCAAGGCGATGGTGCTCTGTCACAATGTGAACCCTGTGTGGGAGGAGGAGGGGGCGACGAATGGCTCTCGTGGCGCCCACGCACTTGTCTTCCAGGCCTCCTCGCCGGATGAGGTGGCCCTCGTCAAGTTCTGCCACTCACTTGGCGTCACGCTGTCCTCCCGCAGTGTTGAGAGGATGTCCTTCACGCTCCCTGACACCTTGGCGCCGTGCGAGTACGAGATTATCAAGATGTTCCCCTTCACCTCCGAGAGGAAGTCGATGGGAATTATCGTCCGCAGCCTGTCGGCCAACTCCACAGAGACGGCCGAGTACACGTACTACATGAAAGGCGCTGACGTCAAAATGGCGAGTGTGGTCCGCCCGACGGAGTGGCTGGAGGAGTGCTGCCAGGAGCTGGCCCAGGTAGGGCTGCGCACACTTGTGTTTGCGACTCGATCCCTCACGAAGGAGCAGGTGGATCACTTCCTCAATGAGTACAACTCCGCAAACGCGCTCATGGGCGAGGGCAGAAACGACGCGATTGAGGCGGCCATGTCGTACCTGGAGTCTGACATGACCCTTTGCGGTGTCACAGGTGTGGAGGATGAACTGCAGGACGATGTGGTGATGAGCATCGAGACGCTCGGCATGTGCGGCATCAAGGTGTGGATCCTCACAGGTGACAAGGTTGAAACCGCTGCAACCATTGGACGGTCAACCCGGCTCATCCCGCGACATGGCATTGAGGAGTACGCCCTGTGCCGCACCTTCGAGGACACTCGCCACCGGCTGTACCAACTCGCAGGGCAGTACGCGGTGGGGAGCAACCACGGAAGTGGTCACATCAGTCTTGCCGCACCATGGACGCTCATTGTTGACGGCACATGTCTGTCACTGTGTCTGCATCCGGAGCTGGCCAAGGTGTTCGTATGCGTAGCGCGCTCTGCCTACTCTGTCGTCGTAGCCCGCTGCTCACCGACGCAGAAGGCAGTTGTGGTGCAGACGATGCGGCGGTACAGTGACGAGAAGGTGAGGATGGCCGCCATTGGCGACGGCGGCAACGACGTCTCGATGATCTTAGCTGCCAATGTGGGTATCGGCATCGAGGGCGTGGAAGGGAAGCAGGCCAGCATGGCAGCGGACTTTTCCATCACCAAGTTCTCTGACTGTCTTCGTTTGATCATGTGGCATGGACGCAACACGTACCGTCGGACGTGCCGTCTTAGTCAGTTCATCATGCACCGCGGTATCGTCTACTCCGTGGTGCAGGCAGTCTTCTCCGTGCTCTTCGCCGGTACCACCATGTCTGTCTTCAACGGATATTTGCTGATGGGTTACTCTACCATCTTCACGACAGCGCCGGCGTTCGCTCTCGTCCTTGATGAGGACTTCAAGGAGTCCGACATCAACGAGTACCCGCAGCTGTACAAGGAGCTGGTGAAGTCGCGTTCGATGAACGCGCGTACCTTCCTGCAATGGGTGTGGCTCTCCGTCTTCCAAGGTGGTGTAATGCTGTGCGTGGCGCTCCAACTCTTCAGCGACGAGATGTTTCAAATCGTCACCATCGCCTACACCAGCCTTCTCATCACTGAGTTGGTTATCGTTGGTAGCACCGCGCACCTGGGAACCCTCTGGCGGCAGCGCCGCCGATCCTTCTGGCTCTTCTTGGCAGCGGAAGGATTCTCCCTGCTGGCGTTTTTCCTTGCCGTGGTCATCCTGCCAGACACCTTTGACAAGGAATTCTTCTTCTCCTGGGGCTGCTGGTGGCGTGTCTTTGTGATCTGCTTTGCCAGCATCGGTCCACTACTGATGTTCAACCTGATTGGCAAGTACATCATTTTTAACAAGCGCGTGGTGTCCTCCTTCTACAAGCTGTAAAAATGTGAATGTGGAAGATAAGGGACTATGGACGAAACATCACGACAAATCCCCACCGCTCCCCTGCGGATCTACATATCTGCGGCATCCCTCATCCTTCTACCTAGCGGAGCGTCTTCTTCATTATTATAACTGCTTCATTAAGACTTGCATCTCTACACTCTTTCTGCACATACGACGAAAAGAAAATATTACCTGTTCCTCTGTCACTCTTCTTGCCAATCATCAATACCATGAGGACGGCTGCCCCAACCCCCAGTGCCTAAACTCAGGGGAAGCAGTCTGCCTGTGATGGTATGACCACTGACAGCGTCCTTCCCGCATGGCATTGGTTTTTCGGTATTTAAAACCCAGACACAGATACACGAATGCGTACATCTCTTTTGCCCCTAAGAAGTAAAGATACAACACCCCAATTGACCCACATTTTTTTTTGCGCCATGCGTCATTGCTCATTCCCCTTCCTTTCCCTCACGCACCTTTTGATGGTGGGACTGAAGCAACAACACAATAGATCAGAAAAAATAGAGATTTTCACTTCACTCTCCTTCTCTTTCTCTATATTGGTTGTGGGAGCTTCAAGTGTTACAGTAAGCGCGATGCACCGCGTGCGCCAATGTGCGGTGGTAGCATCGCTGCGTGGGCCCCGGGGGAGCATCATGGTATCCCGTCGCGCTGTGTCGTCGTACCGAGGCACGTTCACTAGCTCCCTGGCAAGCGCAAGGAGGCGGCGCGCGTCGCTGCTTCAGGGTCTGGCAACAACCCAAGGCCGGCACGTTCACACACACAATGGCGGCCTTGAGGACATGGATATGATTAACCCCGACGACATCTCCTTTGACACGGATGCGTACGATTATGAAAAAAGCGCACCCTCTGGTAGTGCGGAGCCCGGGGAGCCTACCGCTTGGGAAAGGCACCAGCAGGATAGTGTGGTGGCGGAGGCCTACCGTGCGGCGGCCTCACCAGCTCTTCCGCAGCGATATGAAGAGGTGCCAGTCCTCGACACCTTTTCCCGTGCGCGTGTTATCAATTTTGTTAAGCGTTACGCAAAGGGCTCCATCGGCGCTGACGGTGCCAAGGAGATGTTCATGACTGTGCAGCTTGGCGGCGAGGCGGCCGACGGCGACGCGCTCTTTCATAGCACGCTGCGACTGCCACTAGCCCATCCTGACCCCACCTATGCCAGCGCCGCCGGAGGTGAAAGTGGCTTTCTTTGGGCCCACGGCGTCGCGTGTGACGAGAAGGAGGCGGAGCTGCTGGCGGCTATGCATGCAGAGCGGATGGTTGACGTACTGGGCTATCACATTTATACGCTGCCGTCGATGCAACGAAAGCACTCCTTGGCGGCCCGGAAGGCTGGGCGGTTTGCACCCAACCCCGATGACAGCGGCGAAGCTCACACCGCCTCCACCACCTCCGCTTTTCCTCTGCCACTGCGGCGCGTCGCCGTGCGTGACGAAAGTGAAGGCGGGAAGTGGCAGCTAATTGATCTTAGCCGGTCCAGCCGTTTCCAGTCGCCGAGTGCAACAGCCCTCCTCTCCCCCTGCGTACTTGACGAGGCTGCGCAAACGCGGGTGCAACTCTTCTTCCGCGCCCACGGCCTGTACCCCAGCCATTTCCTAGACACCACGACCGCAGCACCAACGGAACGCGGCGGCGTACCGCTGTTTCACGCGGTGGTCAAATTCCCAGCGAAGCTCTTCTCGGCCGAGGCGAAGGAAGGGGCGGTCGCGGATATCGCCGCGGAGGGCAAGGCTACCGTTAAGGAGGTTGCGATCGTGCTTGCCTACATGCACGCGGAGCTCATGCTGGACGCGCTGGGCATCCCCCTCTACCCACAGGACGACGCGAAGCAGAAGGAGCACGCGCTGGCGGCATGGCGCTTTGGACGGCCGGCGCCGCTGCACGGCGCCAGCGCCAAGGACCCCGCCCACGTCTCCCTGCCGCTGCCAATTAAGGAGCTGGTGGTTTCAGGGAAAGGCAGTCGACGCTTCTCACATCCGAACCATGAGGAGGATCTGGTGCACCGGCACCGCGTCGTGGCGAGCCAGATAACCGAATTCCGCGAGACCGCTGTTGCCGAGGCTGCGGCAGTGAGCGACCTCATTGAGTTTCTGAAGCGCCAAAAAGTCCCCCGCGCGGAGTGTCCCTTTTTCCACGAGTCGATACAAGGGATGGTCAAGTCGACGATTGTTCTGCCCGTCGCGGACGCCTTTGGCATTCGCGGCGGCGTCGGCCTCGCGATCAAGGCGGGTGACGCCGACGTCCTTGCTGCCATGCACGCGCTTGACATCCTTACCGCGCTCGGCGTGCCAGTGAGGAAGACGGAGGAGGCCCAGACTGGCTGGGAGACTGCTCGCGCGGCCGCTGCCCTGCAAGCCGGTCACACACAGGGCAGCTCACGCATCGGCCCCGCTGATCCCAGCCCGCCGGGGTGGCGGTTGGTGGGGGGTGCAAAGACCCTCGCCACCGCTGCGACAGGGGCCCCACCACCATCGGGGGCAAACGCACGAGCGACGCCCCGTCGCGTGGCGAAACGGGCCAAAGCTGCCAGCGCTGCTCCGGCCAGTACTGGTGCCGGTGCCGACTCGACACCGACGACTAGCACGAGCAAGGACAAGGCTATTGCATCAACCTCAGAAGAGGCCACGCAGAAGGTGGATAGTGCGGCGGTGAAGAAGGAAAACAACAGTACCCCGGTAGATGAGGCGTTGGAGAACGCTGTCCATGCGGCAAGGGAAAAGGTGCCGTCGGAGCATTGGTCCCTTGACGCAGACAGTCCAGACGGGTATATCATGGTTGAGCCGGACCGTCAACAGCGTCGAGGAGGCGAGTCGGCAACCAATAGTGCATGGGGTGACAGTAGGGGATCGCAACAGCACGTATTCTCTGATGAAGCCATTGTCTCTCCACGGCGCCTGGACTCCCTCGCAAAGGGCCGTGTGTTGCAGTTCCTCGCGTCTGTCGGTCGCCGCTTTGAGGATGTCTTCTTCACACAGTTCCTCGACGTCGACGAAAATGGCGGCCAGGGTATCCACCGTTGTGCGGGGAAGCTGCCGCTCCCGCAGCGCCTGGGCGATCGCGTTGCGATTGGGGAGGCGCCAACAGCACCGGAGGCGATTGTGCTTGCCGCCATGCACGCCGAGCTCATCCTCGATGCCCTCGGCGTGTGCGTCTTCACGGACCCGGCACGGCAGAGACGCCACGCAGAGGTGTGCGCACAACATGGACGATGGGCCCCGAGCCGCGTTGGTCAGGAGAAGGCGGCCGACACAAAGTCCCCACCACCACTGCGGCGCGAGTATGTGGGCTCCCTGCACTGGGAACGTCAGCAGGAGAAGAAGCGGGCGAAGATCATCACTGTCACACGCGAGGGCGGTGGACGTACAGCGGCAGAGGGTGGTGATGACAGCAAACTAGACGGCAAAGTAACCGAGGCGTCAGCGCCCCAGGAGACGACCACAGCAGTAGACGCCAAGGTGCCCCCAGTGGGCGAAATGGACCTCCCTGCGATGGAAATTGACGAGGCGACGGAGTACACGGATGTGCTAGAGGCACAACTGGATCTAGTGGCCAAGCCCCGCGTCCAGTACTACTTGCGCCGCAGCGGCGTGACCGCCGTCGATTCGGAGTACACCCTCGTCATGGGACGAGGAACCATTTTGCACGTCGCCACATGGACACTCCCGCTTCCAACGGGCAAGTTTTCCGCTGACGAGTGCGTTGTCAAAGGCATTGCCTCCACCAAGCGTGATGCCGACATCCTCAGCTGGATGCACGCGGAGCGAACCCTCGACATGCTTGGTATTCCCATTTTTGACAACTTGCCTAAACTGCAAGCGTGGCACGCCAGCCGCGCGGCGAAGCTCGGGCGAGAGGCCCCACAGACGCTGACGCAGGAGCTCAATACAACTGTGGCCACGCTCCCGCCCCTACCACCCCTTAGACTCGCTCTTACAGACGACAGCACACGGAGTGGTCCGTTGCAGGTGCCCGTGATGCCCGACCTGTCGCTGTTGCCGACAGGGACCACCTCGGAAGCTGCAGCTGCGGCCGAACAGGAGGACCCCTGGCAGCTCTACGTGGAGGAGTGCGCGGTGTACGTGCAGGAGTCGAAGCTGGCGGCCCACAACGCCTTCTTTGCCTTGGACCGCGTGCCACGCTCCGGGGACCCACTTACTGACGGCGCACTGGATGAAGCCGAGGAGGAAACCATCGACGGCGACAGCAAGGCACTTCTGAAAAACTACTGCCTCGCATCGAAGACGCAGTATCCGGCGTACTGGAAGTCGCAAACGGTGGGGCCGCTCCTCCATCGCGTCAGTTGGTCCATTATCCCTGTCCCTGGTTTTGAGTACATTTTCGCGCAGGGCGTCGGAGCAAACAAGGAAGTTTCCCAGCGACGAGCTGCCATGCACGCACTTGCTATCCTCGCGCGGATTGATCCAGACCACGCGGTTTATTTTGAGAAGGCAGTGACGCTGACGGCAGCTAGCACAGGCACAGTCCCCACGCCGACACCAAAGGACGGTGACGAGGAATTTGACTTGGAAACGTTTACGGTGTCGCTAAGCGACTTGCACGACACTATGGCCGACAGTGGTGCAGCAGGGTCCTCTGCAACCCCGACGCAGTCTCGCGGACGCGGGAAGGTGAAGGAGGGCGTGGCCCCCGCCTACGTGGAGAGACTCGGGTCCTTTACGTTCGAGGGGAAGGTGCGAGCGGTGGAACTGCTGTCACTCTGCCTGGGGGTTGCCCCGCCTGTCGCCACACAAATGGTCCGCGTTACGCAAGAGGCACCCAACTCCGTGAGGAGCGTCGCCCGCAGTGCCGTCGTTTCATTAACCGACGACGAGGGGAAGACCTGGTCCGGGCAGCACGCTGGGCAGAGCCAGCGACGCAATGAGGAGATGGCCTATGCAGCGCTGTTCGACAAACTCAGTGAAGAAATGGAAATGTTCAAGCAAGTCCAGGAACTCCTCAAGCAGGACCCATACCTGAACCCCCGAACAGTCCCTAACGCAACGATCACCAAGGAGCTGAAGGACCGCATTTTCAAGCTTGTTGGCAGCATGTCTGCGACGGAGCTGGAGGACTCCACCGCTGCAAGCGGTGAGGAGGCAGTTGATCTAGACGCGCTTGCGAAGAGTAAGGCAGACGAGGCTGGCGCCGATGCGAACGGTGCGGACGCGGAGCGCCTCATCAACTTCCTTGCCATGGACGAGTCGCAGGTGGCCCAAGAATCGCAGTATCTGTTGGAAAGATACCAAGAGAAGATCACCACGTCAGAATACCTGGAGAACTACGCCCAATCACGCGAGCGCCTCGCCATCTCTGGTCAGAAGGACGAAATTCTCCGTTCCCTCGAGCAGAATCAGGTTCTCATCATTTGCGGCACGACCGGGTGTGGCAAGACAACACAGGTTCCGCAGTTTGTTCTGGACCACATGACAAATCAGGGCAGGGGTGGCGAGTGTTCCATCCTGGTGACGCAGCCGCGGCGGCTGAGCGCTGTCTCCATTGCGCAGCGCGTCGCGGCGGAGCGCCTGGAAGCCATTGGCGACTCTACGGGCTACACAATTCGATTCGACACCAGACCTGGCAAGCACATCAACTTCTGCACCTCAGGAATTCTCCTTCGCATGCTGCATTCCTCCCCAACCCTGGAAGGCATCAACTACCTTGTCATTGACGAAATCCACGAGCGTGACATCAACTCCGACTTCCTTCTCGTCCTCCTGCGCGATCTGCTGCCGCAGCGGCCGGATTTGAGGGTCATCCTCATGAGCGCCACGCTGCAGTCGGAGCTGTTCGGCGCGTACTTTGACCACGCGCCAATCATTCAGGTCGAGGGCTACGTCTACCCCGTCCAGGAGCTGTTCGTCGAGGACTTGGTGCCTTTTGCGCGGGAGCAGAACCGCATGACACCGCTGCTGAAGGAGGCCGCAGCAGTGCGGGATAAGATGCTTACGTCCCCGGCTGTGGCCTACGACGACGCAGGGGCGTGGTCGGGTTTTGACAGCAATGGAAACGGCAGCACCAGTGGCTATGGGGAAGGCGGGCAGGATGGCGACGCCTGGCAGGGGAGCCGGAAGAAGTATGGTGTGTTGGAAACTACCACGGACATTGACTACCCCACCATCCAGTTCGCGATTGAGCAGGCGACGCGGATGGTGGACCTCTCGTCGTCGTCGATTCTCGTGTTTCTGCCTGGCTGGGAGGAAATCACGAAAGCGCGTGAGATCCTAGAGCGCGAGCCCAAGTACCAAATCATCCCCCTCCACTCGAGCGTCGGTCAGGAGGAGCAAATGCAGTGCTTCCTGCCAGCCGAGGAGGGGAAGATCAAGCTCATTCTGTCGACCAACATCGCGGAGAGTGGCGTCACCATCGACGACGTTGGAGCCGTGATTGACGTCGGACGCGCTAAGGAGAAGGTGTACCGGTCGATGCGTGGTCGCACAAGCGTGGGGGGCGATCAGTTTGCCAGCGTCTCGCAGCTCCTGACCGTTTACGCCAGCCGCGCGAACTGCGTGCAGCGGCGCGGCCGCGTTGGCCGAACCCGTCCGGGTGTGTGCATCCGTCTCTATTCCAAGGCCCACTTTGACAGTCTGCACGACTTCCAAACCCCCGAGATGCTCCGTACGCCGCTGGACTCGCTGTGCCTGCAGATTCTCGCGCTGAACCTTGGTGACCCCGCCCTCTTCCTTGAGAAGGCGTTGGAGCCGCCGAGCCAGCGCAGCGTGGAGTCCGCGCTTGACCGCCTTCACGACCTGGGAGCCACCACGGAAGGCCGCCAGCTCACCCCTCTCGGCCTGCGACTCTCGATGCTGCCCATTGAGCCCAAGATGGGCAAGGTGATTCTCCTCGGTGCTCTGCTAAAGTGCCTTGACTCCGCCCTGACAATCGCGTCCGTCACCCAGACTGATGTATTCCTCTCCACACGCGCGAGCCGCGACGCGGTGCGCATGCACAAGGAAGATGTGTCGATGAACACGCAATCCGACCCACTCGCGTCTGTGAACGGGTACAACCTCTGGGTCACCACGCACTACCAGAAGTCCCCCATCGAGGTGGCGGCACTGCTGCACGAGCGACAGCTTAGCATCCCCCAGCTGATGATGGTTTCCAGACTGAAGCGGCAGTTTTACAACATTCTCGCGACGAATGGGT
This sequence comes from Herpetomonas muscarum, assembly GCA_000482205.1. NCBI lineage: Eukaryota > Euglenozoa > Kinetoplastea > Trypanosomatida > Trypanosomatidae > Herpetomonas > Herpetomonas muscarum. Next base: position 19,788 of record AUXJ01001424.1, read on the forward strand.
TCCTGCCGCCAGCTGCAAAAACAGAAGACGCCGATGATTTGTCACTTTCGTCGCCGTCTGCAGGGGGCGGGAGCGGCGAGGATATATTTGTCGAGAAGTCACCTCTTTCCCAGGATGCGCTGGATGTAGGTCTGGTGAAGTGTGTCGTGGCTGCGGGTCTGCTGCCCAACGTTGCTGTGCACCAGGGCAAGCGGTCCCTGCGGACAAAACTGCACAATCACGTGGTCACCTCAACGGACTCGGTGCTGCACCGCACGGCGGATAGGCGCATCCATCATCCCTACTTTGCCTTTACGGAGATTGCAAAGTCGGTGGATTCTGGTCGCCTCAGCGCACGAGGCATGACAAACATCTCCCTGTGGACGCTGCTGCTTATTGGCGGCACCAACACCATGCCCCTCACGTACATGGCCGATCTGAACCTTGGCCTCATTGATGAGTGGATTCCGTTTCGTGTGTCGTTTGGCACACTAGAAACAATCCGCAAGCTGCGACGCACGCTGCACGTCTGTCTGAATCGCGCGTACACCAACGTCAACGACACGGAAAACAACGCACGCCTGGAAGAGTTGCGGCAAATTCTCCGGGAGCTTGTGAACACGCCGCTGAAACCTAACCAGCTTGGTGATGGCACGACAATCTGGACAGACAGCGGGGTCCTTGTCAAACCTACCACCACGTCAGAAGAAGGCGATGCGCAAGATCAATAAGGTCCTAGTAGCTGCAGGTGCATTGACGCAGCTTTGGAGGGGGTTAGGGGGTGAGGGGGGAGAGCAAATTGTGTACGTCCAAATATTAAAAAAAAACTGAGGTGGGAGAGCGATTAAGCACGCCCCTGCTGGCAAGCTCCACTAGGACTGTGTTGTCAGGCTCATCTCAGATTCATACGTACAGCCTCAAGACAAAAACTAACGTAACACGTGGATCACCTACCCGAACCCAGCAGATGACCGAAAATGAGTGCGTGCAGGTGTGCACGAGATTCTTTCATGCACGCACGCGTACAGATTTTAAAAGGTGAAGTTGGGGCCTTCTGAGTAGGGCGCTCGACATTATTGCCCTGTCTCAAGATTAATCACAGAACATACAGACAAATTATTATTCTATATGCACATACACCAAAGGCAGAGGATGATAAATCCAGCTGACCGGCGCTCACCTTCAGAGGCCATTCCATCGCCAATGGGTGTCGGGTAGGCAAGCTGTATTTGCGATTATAGCACTAACGCCATCTAAATTGCACACGTGTGCGTGTACGTGATTCAAACAAACCTACCTCTCTCCAAACCACGCACGCACACCGCTGTTAAACACGATTCCTCCGTCTCCTTTCTTTGCTGGCCCTTTCATGTAAATTTACTAATACACGCCGTGTTATCGTACACTCTGCCCTTTTAACTAGCGACTGCCAACTGGAGTACAGGTCGATATCTGGGTAGGATATTGAATTTATCGCCCCCTCACGGTACGTCGAACAAAAGACACACACCTGTACTTATACACACACACCACCCTTCACTCTGAATGGACGGGTACTCACCTCACGCACCCACTGCTGTTTAGACACGGAAGGACGATGAATCGACTGCACGCCCTGGATGCAAAGTACTACCTGGGTGCCGTTTCCCACTCGATGGAGCACCTTCCAAAATGGTACCAAATTGTTGCCATGTGTGGTATAGTTAGCATCATCTACCTCCGCGACAATCCCATTGTAAGTTGGCTAGTCGTCAACGTGCACAACTCATTCGGCACGGAGTTCATCTGGTACAGCAAGTACCAGGTGCTGCTCGAGCAGATGACCTTTAATGAGCGGCTTTGCTTCACTCTATACGGTGTCACACTGGCGCTGACAGTTGTGGTTATGTACAAGATCTTTTGCCGCGATACCTACGGCATTGGCATGGCATCCTTTCAGTTGTTTTCGGACCGCAAGGTCGCATCGATCGGGGCCCTAGTAATGCTCTCCCTTATAGAAATCCTCCACGTCCGTCACGACATCGCAGCGTGCCTGGGTGAACCAGGCAGCCTAGCAGCCATCGCAATCGACGGGTTTGAGGGCCTGGAGGAACACGGCTATGATCCCAGCCTAGCCAACAACAACCCTCATCTTGTTGTCCAAGTGGAGCTGCTCAAGACCTTCGCCTACAACGTTTTTATACGGCGACTGCCAGTTGTCCTTGTAGGCGGCGCTTTTCGTTTGTTTCGGGACATTCCCCGCCGCACTCACGCGGCTCTGCGATGGTATGCTGCCACGGGTATAGTAGCCAGCGCCGCGCGTGATGCGCTGGTTATGTACTACACGCAGACATACAACAACCTGGCAGCTTGGGCGACTCTCCTTGGGGCGTTTATCTTCGTCGGTGGAATCAACTACACCTACGGGCAATCCAAGCGCGCGGGCATGGTGGTCTCCGTGACGGTCTCTAACTCTATCAAGGAGGCACTGCGCTCCATGGTGACATGCACTGCGATTTGGTGCATGACCACCATAGTTGTCGTCACCATCATTGTCAGCGTCCACGTTGTGGAGCTGTTCAGTCTGTGGCTGCTCATCTCCCTGCTCACTGTCTGGATGCCGGCAGTCATCGACTCGTGCTCGACGGACTACATCACCCTACTCTCGGGTGCAGCCGCATTCCTGGCAAAGTCGATGGGGTACCTCTCTGTGAAGGGCTCCTGCCGATTTGCCGCACTCGCCGCCGCGTGGTGGATCGCTGCGTCACTTGGCTACAACGTTGTAATGAATCTAACGAGGCAGCGATACGGCGGCATGGCAGCCGTGGTGTGGTTCTTCTTTTGGGTGATCGCGCTGCCACCGGACGCCACGACCAACGCTGCAGCCCCTGCCACAGAAGCGGTGTCGGTTACGAGCATTGTGGGTGGCGATGCAGTAAACACCGATGTCCACGCCCATTCTCAAGAGCTTAACGGATTTTTTGGCGATCGAATCCGGTGGATCTGCCGCTTGGCCGATTACGACCTGAAACCCAACTCTGGCAGCAAGTTGCTGGACCTGATCCACCGCACCCCTTTCCTGCGCGGCGGCGTGACGCAGGAGGAGCAGCTGGCAAGGGGACGGGAAATGTTTGTCGGGTCTCTGCAGACAGCTGTGATCTTCAGCATCGGTTGCATGCTCGCCAATTACTTCATCTACCGCCGTCGTAGCGCCGACGTGGTGCAGAAGATGCGCCGGCGGAGCATCACTCTCGTGACGCCAGCGGTGTTTTCACGCAAATGCGTACACACAGCCGTCCTCGTCTTCTGCGTGGGCAACTTCGTCTTCACCATGATCCTCTTTAAGAAGTTGCTCCTGCCGCGCGTCATTAATTTTCTGCCCAATATCGTGTCCCAAGTCATCTCCTTCAGTGCAGGTTGTGTGGTATTCGGCGCGCTAATGGACATGAAGGCGAGTATGTACGACAGTGTTGCCAGGTTCCTTGGCATGTTGGACCCCCCTCTGCTCAACGAGGACGGTACACCCATTGAGGAGTCCCAGCTCGCTAACCCCGACGACGAAGACACACGCGACGAAGAAACGCATCTCTCTTGAGTCTCCCCACGAGGTCAACAACAACAAAAGAAAGATGGATCTGAAACTGATCCAACAAATCGGAAAATGGTATGAAAATGGAGAAGGAAAAGTTTCTCATGAAGAGTGGATCTGGACCGCTCAAGTGCCTAGAGAAAAGGTATTTGATGGAAACAGCTGTCTGAATCCGCAGGTTGTTGTTTTTTTTTGGCCGCTGCACACCAGGTAATTTTATTAGCTCATTCCTACTCGTACTCACAAGCTGTCGAATTCATTCCCCGCCATGGCTCTATGTACTCTGAAAGATACCCGTCTATAATTTCCCTTTCTGCTCTCTCTTTGTGAAGGAAAAAACCCCGCAACTCTCGCACAGTCTCCAGCGCTATTAACCACTTCAACTCGCGTACGTACATACACCTCAATATCTACAGCTACTCGCTATTCAGTTAATTCTCATTTCTTTTTTGCAACACTTAGGGCTTCTAACTGAGGGATCTACCCTTCTATTTCCTGCTTGTCTGTCTTAATACCTGTGAAGCATACTTCTCCCCGTCAACAATGCCTTTCGAGTCGTACAACCTGAGCTGCTACATCCTCGACCGCCTCGTCGAGGTGGGGTGCGACCACATGTTCGGCGTCCCCGGCGACTACAACCTCCGCTTCCTCGACGACGTCATGACGCACGACATCAAGTGGATCGGCTGTGCGAACGAACTCAACTCGGCCTACGCGGCGGACGGCTACGCGCGCCGCCGCGGCATCGCCGCCATCCTCACCACCTGCGGTGTCGGCGAGTTGAGTGCGACGAACGGTGTGGCGGGGAGCGCTGCGGAGTCGGTGCCGGTGATCCACATTGCTGGCGCCCCCAGCGTCAAGTCCGCGAATGGGCGCGAGAAGGTTCACCACACCCTCGGTGATGGCGACTTTACGCACTTCCAGGCCATCAGCGCGCAGCTGTGCTGCTCCGCTGTCACGCTGAACCCCGACACCGCCGTCGCCGAGGTGGACCGCGTCATCACGGACGTGCTCTACTACAAGAAGCCCGGGTACATTGCCCTGCCCGTGGACATGGCCGACATGCCCGTGAAGCCGCCCACCGCGAGGCTGGTGCCCCGCGAGCCGGAGCTGAGCCCCGATGCCGTTGCCGCATTCAAGGCTGCCGTCGCCGCTCGCATCGCGACCGCGCAGAACCCCGCCGTCCTTGTCGGTCACCTCCTCGAGCGTTACCAGCTCTGCAAGGAGGCCAACCGCTTCTTCGAGAATGTCCACATCCCATTCGCGCCGGCGGTCCTCGGCAAGGGCGCTGTCAACGAGCACCTCGAGAACTGCGTCGGCACCTACATTGCTGGCACGAACCCCAACCCCGCCAAGTCCGTCATCGAGGGCGCCGATGTGTGCGTTCTCCTCGGCGTCGAGCTGACGGACTGCGTGACCGGCAGCTTCCACCACAAGATCAACCCTGCCAACATCATTGAAATTCAGCCCTTCCACGCGCGCGTGGGCGACGAGCAGTTCCGCCAGGTGCCCATGGCCCAGGCCCTCAAGGTGCTGGAGGAGGTCTGCCTCAGCAACCACACCCGCTGGAGTACCAGCTACCCCGAGCCGGAGACGTTCAAGGCCCCGCGCGACGCTGACCGCTTCGACAACACTCACTTCTGGCGCGAGCTGCAGAAGATGCTGCGCCCGAACGACATCTTTATTGTTGACCTTGGCACCTCGGCGTTCACGTCGCTGCTGCTGAAGCTGCCGGAGGGGTGCTCCTACTACTGCCAGCACATGTGGGCCTCCATCGGCTACGCGATGCCCGCCGCCCTTGGCGCCCAGATCGCCGAGCCGGACCGCCGCATCATCTGCGTCGTTGGCGACGGCGCGCTGCAGATGACGGTGCAGGAGCTCGGCACCTTCTCTCGCAACAAGCTCAACACGAACCTCTTCCTGATCAACAACGACGGCTACACCATTGAGCGCTACATCCGCGGCACCCACGCCCACTACAACGACATCGCCAAGTGGGACTGGAAGACGGTGGTGATGGGGCTGTGCGCGACCGCCCCGCCTCAGTACAGCGTCATCAAGGCGCCGCAGGAGACGACGGAGCTCATGAAGACCCGCGATGGGCCCCAGGAGAACTTCCTGTTTGCTGAGGTAATCATCGACAAGCTCGACGGCCCCCTCCGCACCCCCGTCCCTCTGCCCGTCCAGATTGTTTAAACGACAGTGAAAACAGCTGGTAAGGGTGGGAGCGGAAGAGGCTAGGTCACGCACCAATCTTCCGTTCCGTCCCCCATCCCATTGCGTCCCCCCTGAGCCGTTTGTTCCTCCTCGTCCCTTCTCAATTGTATTTTCCCTGTTCCTATTCCAAAGCGTGGAAACGCATTTATATGTACTTTCGTCGCTGCTGCGAACACACGGACCTACTCCCTCGCCTGCCTAAGCATGCTCACACAACACTACTCAAACGTATTTGATTGTGTCGTTGCTGGTGATGATGTTGGTTTCGGTGGTAAAAGGAAAGTATAGACGAAGGGGGGAGAGGGAGGGCCACCGTAGTTCAGTAACACGAGCGCCAAGCTCTTTTTTTTAAGGCGACAGCAGGCGTCTATTAAGGAGCACCAGGAACCTGTTGGTATCAGCGATGAGGAGCAGAGCAAGGGCGTCGTTGTGTTGTTTTGTTTTTCGACTCCTCCTCTTCTCATGCTATTCCCAGCACGACCGGCAAGGGTTGAAATTTAAAAAGTATTGTCAGCGATGGATGTCCCGGAGACCCCTTTCTCCCTCAGTAAACTGGGTGCCCG